>CM021773.1:3602001-3674020 GCA_011076525.1 Nettapus auritus | reverse complement strand
AAAGAAAGAAAGAAAGAAAGAAAGAAAGAAAGAAAGAAAGAAAGAAAGAAAGAAAGAAAGAAAGAAAGAAAAAGAAAGAAAGAAAAAGAAAGAAAAGAAGCATGAAATCATATTTTGGCTTCTTGCACAAGAACTACAGAATAAATCACATGCTGTTGATACATCGCTTTAGGATTCTCACCCAATGGCTGTTACGATCAAATCTATAGCAACTCCATGTGTAAACAACAAGGAACGGGGCTGCTGGAAACTGGTTCTTCAAAGCCAAATAAGTACAAGCAGGTAACAACTTTACCTTTAAATGAACACTTTTAGCTAATAGGGCTGCCACTTTTCCAGCTGCAAATCACGAAAGCGTTTGCCTCCTAAATTCAGGGAAAAAGTCTCCAGAGACCATGAGTCAGTGAATGAAATCTGGTTTGGGTCCCATGGCAAAGAAAGCACTTTGCATTCAAAAATAGATCCATTTCTTGTGGGAAAAAACAGCCCAGCTCCTTCCTCTCCCATAGATAATGCAAAATGTCAGGCACCTCCCACCCTCCTGTCCCAGGAGATCAATAGTGTTGCAATGATTACTTTGTTTTGTTTCGTGCTGTTTTTCCTTAAAGGTTAGCTCACATCTAATTGCGACCCAACAGCCACCAAATCCAGCTCCCTGCTTATGGGAGGATGAGGCACGGGACAAAAGGGTGCCGCTCGTGTTGAACTGCTCCGGCTGCAGCAAGCAGCAGGCTTTGGACACCTGGAAGAGACAAAGCTGAGAGGGGAAGGCCAGGCTGGGCGACGGGGAACGGCTGGGTGCAGGGAAGCAAGGGGCTCCAAAGGGACCGGGAGGGGGTGGCATGCTGGGAAAACCTACCTGCACGCTCGTGTTTGCATTTACACAGCAACGAGCCTGTAGGATTCATCTCCCACATTGAGAGCACATCCTAAGGCTGTACAGAGGAGCAGTGTGTGGTGCTGAACCTCAAAGACAACATTCAAAGGCATGGCGTGTCCTACCATTTTAAGGTACCTACCATGTCCTACCATTTCAAGGCTCGCAAGCAGCAGGTTCCATGCCTCCAGCATAAGGACGCCTGCAGCTCCCACACCGTAGCAGCTCCAGGGGTGCAGCAGAGCCACAGCGCTTGCCTTCCAGCTGCTGGGCAGGTGAGCCTGAGCCTTGCCAGAAAGCTGCAGTCCCAGCACAGTTAAGCAGAGCGTCCAAGACAGTCACACAGCATCGCTGCAACGCCGCCGTGTCATGCCACAGCACCGAGCCTCATGTAAAACCACAGCTTATCTGGAATCTCGGTAACTCGTGCCATTAATCCTCAGTCTCTGGGGCCTCTCGGCTCTGCCCACTCCACCTGCACTGCCTCTGTCTGCAGGCAGCGGGGCCAGGCACGCGAGCGTGGAAAGATGTGAGGACGCTCCCTAGAAGTTCCTCTGCTCTATTGTTCTCATCTCACTGGATAATTCCTACATCATCTACATTCCATCTGCATGGAAAAAATAAAATAAACTAGACTAAAAATCCCAGACAGGCAGTTAAACTGAACTCTAGGCTGTGTGCTACCACTGCTGGCGAGGCAAAGTTCTCACAGTCCTAGGGGAGTTAGGAAAAGGGGGAGTAAATATCACCAGGGATGGCTTTGCTTACTCACATCATTGGCATAGGCACACTTGTTTACGTTGGATTGGCCTCATCTAAACTTTGCTGGAGGTTGACCATAATATTTACAAGCTAAAAGAACAATTATGTCGCTGAGAGCAGCTAAATGGAACAAAACAAAACCGGAGGCAGAAATCATGTCGTTTGCAAAAGTCAGGAAAACAAACGGAGCCATCAGACCACACATCCCCACTCCACGTAAATTTACACCGTGGCACCATTTGTGCTGCTTTCCTGCGGTGTGGATGTTCTTTGGGTTTATAAACACTTCTGGTGCTTATATTCTCCATGTTCTGATCTGTACCATATAAATTTATACGAAGGGATATTTCCTATGCCTCATCTGTTTGTTTACAGAGTCCACCTTTAAAAGGCCGATACTTTTTCCTCCAGGGCCCGTTTACAATCTGCACCTGTGATGCTTTCTTCAATTCGAATCTCATGGGCTGTATTTGTTACATAACTGTTTTCCCTCTTTTAGACACCATTAATCATCCCTCTGCCAAGATCTTCTTCCCACACCAGGCTTTACTGTACATTCCTTGCATTTTCATACCGTGATGTCAGTCCAGAGTTGGAACAAAGATAAGAATGGCTCATGATTTTCCTTCAAATGATCCCTTTTCTTCAAAGCTAGATATGAAATAAAAGCCTAATATCCACCATGGAATTCAGGGAGGGCCAGGCCTGGGGATTTACGGTCCTCTCGTATTCCGTATCCTTATTTCCTGAAAACTAAGAGAACATATGCAGAATGATTTGGGAAAAATGAGTGTAGGAATACAGAGAGCACAGCAAGCACAGCATGGCTTTCTAATCAATGGTAAAGCAACTAGGCAAATATGTAAATGACATCTGCAAATGTTTTGAAAATAGTTTGTCAACTATGCTTGAAAAATTATGAAAATCTTTCACACTTCTGAATGTTTGGAAAAGTGAGACTGTTGCATACGTTTAACACTTTTTTTGCTATTGTGAATGATTTTTATGTTTTAGAATGGCAAGAAGAAAGAAGGCTGAGACAAGTTCCATTCATTCGCATGTTTCAGAGATGGGATGGACTCTGAATTTTTAATTACGAGCTTCACTATGAAAGAAAAAAAAAAAAAAAAAGAATAATCTGGCAATTCTGGGGCAAACACTCATCCTACTGTGGTTTTCTTTGGCCTGCGCACCCCACGTAGGTCGCTTCCAACCGAGTTATAATACTCACGTTATGAAGTGCAAAGACTCCACGTAACGTCATAGCAGCATATCAGAAGAGCGGTGCTGTCACATGCCGGGCTGTCAGATCTCAGCCTATAAAAACACCGAGGCAGCTCTGCTCTCCTGGAGTAAAGAAGAGAGCTGCTCAGGCAGAACAGTATTTGTTTTATTGACAGATTTTACTGTTATCTGCTATCCACCAGTGGGCTCCATTTGCAGTTTTCATCGCAGAGTAATTGCTTATTAGAGACATTAGCAGGTTGTTTATTTGAAAACTATTATGCTAATGAGGAGCAATCATATTAGCAAGGTGTGCTCTGTACAACTTTATTTGTTTCTCCTCAGGGACTGAACTTCTGAAAGCCCACACCTTTTGTTCCATACTGAAGGACTTGAAAGTAAAACATCCGATTTTTTTCTGTTTGAGAAATTTGTCCAATAATAATCACTAGCTTTATTGCCATCGTAAATAACAGGAGCTGACAGGAAGATACTCCTAGCATTGAAGGCCATTCTGTACACAACCATTTACTTGCTAAGCAGCCTGGAAAAATTATGTTGTTGCTGTATTTGCATATTTTCTTATTATAAATGTTACCATCGTTATAATGTACAAGTTGAGTACATTATTAAGCCCAAAGGAAAGGAAGAAACTAATTGTAGCATAACTCCTAAGGCTCCAGGAAAGCACCTGTTTCTCTTATCCTTTGAGCCTCGGGGGGTTTCTGACCTCAGACTCGCCAACAAACTCCTCTATGAAAGCCTAGATTGGGTTAGGTATATTTGCACATCCCAAGACGGCTAACAAACCAAGAAACGCTCACAGCACATTCGCAGACTTGCAAGAAAATACATTCACCACTGGCACAGCTTAAAGTTTTTGCCGTGCTGTTGCTGTTTGTTATTTTGTTGTGCTGGGGGGTTATTTGTACTGCACGCTGCGTAACTTTCAAGCAAAAAAGTAAGAAAACGGTCCTGCCACGGGGAGTGCCCACAAGCACAGCAGAGCTGCAGCGATTCCAAGCGGACCGCATGCCAAAGCAGCTACGCTTATTATTATTTATATTGCACTAGCACACAGATCCAAATTTGGGATCGGAGCCCAGTACTACTAGGTGTAATGTAAACACGTAGGTGAAGAGCCTCCTGACCTAAGCAACGCATAAGCTAAAATGACAACAACAACAACGAAACGCAGGAGAGAAAGAGAGAAAAAGAGAAAGGGAAAGAGAGAAAGAGAGAAGGAGAGAAAGCAAAATGCAGAGCAGGGGGAGAGAAGGAGGAGAGAATGTGTATGGGGAATAACCACACACCACTGGGCTCACCTCCTGCCTGCCTGTTAGCCTTGGCAGTAAGCGAGCGTAGGATGAGGTCTGGATTAAGTAATCAGACAAGTCCCTGTAAAAATGGAAACAGAACAGGCTGGATTTTGTTATGCAAACACATACACATTAAGCACTCAAAGTATCACGGTGTGTTTCCTATCTCCCTGTTTCTATATACATACAGACCTGCATGCGTGCTCGCATGTGACTCGTGATATAGTGAAGCCCATTTAGATCTCACCGCAGTAAAAGCAAAGCACCGAAAAGGGAGGTAACAATGCAGGGAATCAGACGTTGCATCAGAACTGAATGTGCCTACGGGCTGGAGTCCAAAGCCAGCAATCCGGGTATATTTTGGAAACTCTTAAGCCTGAAGTTGGGTAAGCACACCTGGCTATCTACCTACTCTCACATCGCTGCCTTCAGAGGAGAAACGAGCAGGCAGAGATGAATTCCCACAGCATAGTCAAAAGTATTCATGCGGGAGACTTGATCACAGTAACAGCAAAGGAAAAAGAAATACGTGAAAGGCTTAGTGCTTTGTTCTGAAGCTTCAGCCACTCTTCAGGAAAGAGACCTATCACTTTACATGATACTTTACAAATCAATGCTTGCTTCAAAACATGTCTGTTAACAGCAAGACTTGCAGATCTGGCAGTCTCCCAGTCCAGGCGCTTCCTCCGTGCCAGAGAAGTCTCTCCGAGTAAAGGCTGCTTTACTTTACAGCGAGTCCAGAAAGCTCCTCGAAGTGAAAGCTCAGCTAAAACCCAGGCAGTGGGCGCCCTCGCAGCCAGCCCCTGCTCTGCCAGGCACTCAGCCCCCTGCTGTGCCAGGGGAGGCACATCTCTGCCCCAGGACTACCCCACAGCTGGAGCCTCAGGACAAAAGCCAGTTATAGAGAGCCGAGAGCACACAAGAGCAGGTCGAAGCCCTGGGGTTTGCAGGCTGTGCTGTTCCACCCCGCCAAAGCACCAGGGTGGCAGCCCCACAGGCTCCGAGCTCTCCCCTCGGATGCTTACATCACCCGGCAGAAATCCATCAGAGATGGAAAGAGGGCTAGATATTTCAGAGGGGTGTTTATTTTTCTGGAATAGTATATGCAGTCAGCTGCACATTCTCTCCATCACAGAGTCTGGTAATCTGAACATCCCTAAGCTGGTGTCCTGTGTCTCCGGTCCTTCTTGATCATCTTTAAAAAACAAAAAAAAACAAAACAAAACAAAACAAAAAAAAAAAAAAAAAAGAAAGAAAGAACACACTGCCACTTTATGGTGCTCTTACAAGCACAGTCTTGTTTGTCAGCACTTAGTGGGAGTACAGCATGGCTTTGTGAAGAGCTATCTGTTCCAGCAGGTTTATATTTGAAGGTGACAGTAATGAATGGGATCAGCCTGTTCCGTGTTAGCAAGAGGCGAGGCTCAGGCAGGGCGCTGAGGCAGATTTGTGTCCATTTGGGCTCCAGCACTGCAGCTTTAAAGCCCTTCTTTTGGACTCACCCTCACTCCAGGTTGTTGCTAAGGGAACCAGCATTTGAGGATTTGTTTTGTTCCTCCATCCACAACGCACTGAGGAGCTCTGCTTGTATCCCAACTTCGAGGGAGAGCTGTACCGGCTGCACGCACAAACGACCGCAATGAAAACACACCAGCGATGCCACAACAGACGGGAACAGATGAGCTGAGACTTCACGGCGTGCTCACAAACACCTACGGGTGGGGGGGCAAAGCCAAGCCCGGGCAGCTCCAACCACCCGCGCTCCACCCACCAGCACCACCTTGGGTGGCCGGGGCACCCGTCCTGCCGCTCTCGCAGTCCCTCGTCGCCCAGGCAGCTGGGTACGGACAGCCCCCATCCGCCCCTCTGCTTCGTCTGCACCTCTGCTGGCTGTAAGGGCAGCGTTCCACGCGAGGCAGGCTTGGTCTGACTGGGATGTCCAAGGTGTGGAGGGAAAGCGTAGCACAACGTATCTGCACAACCACCGCCGTGAACCATCAGGGCATTTCAAAATCACCATTTTCTCTTTTACCCAGTAAGTCTGCCACAGCGTGCGTTGCTGAAAAATAACTCTTCCTCTCTTCCACGCTTCGCAATTTATTTTTTCTTCCTTTTTATCTTTGTTTATGTCAGTTCCAGCATTCAGCAAGGACACCCCAGGATCAGAGCAGGTGGGGGTTTTTCTAGCCATTACAGTGCACTAAGCTCCGCAGGGCATCCCCCAACCTCGTTGCAGGGTTGGCTTTCCTGCTCTGCCTTCCTCCCTGGCATCAACTCAGCCGCAGTGTTTGGGTTATGCACTGGATATAGAATGAGTCCTCCGTTCTGCTGCTCCTGCAGCTCCATTCATTTCCCACTGAGTGCTTGAAAATAGCATGATGTGTGTGTGTATACATCCATACGCGCACACGCGCATAAAACAGAGCTCTCGAGAGTTCGCATCCTGGGAGGAAGCCAGCATTGATTTCTTTAAACTCCGAGTGACTCCTGACTTATGAAGGAGGTCATGTGTCTAAGAAACAGCAGTGGAAATTTGTCTTTCAGTGTTTCCTCTTATCACTCATCAAGGTTCTGGAGTACATTCACATCTCTGTAAGGGCCCTGAAGAAGCTTTACTGAAAAGCCTTGTTCCCATTAGCAAATCTGTGAAATTGTCTGAGAGGCTGACATATGGGAATACAGATAGATGCATCACATTCGTTGATCCCTGCTACCCAGCTTCCTAGCTGCGGCGCTCAGCTCTCACGCAGCATCACTCAGCATTAAAGCCTCGCTGTTTTATCCATTCTTACACTTGTCACAATGCAGAATGAGTCTTCGTATTTTTAAACAAACCTGTGAGCTCACAGGAGGGAAAAGTGGTTTGGCAAAGGTGAGACACGACCGCCCGCGTGATGGCTGAGCCACCGACGCTGGTGAGGAGCTCAGGAAGGGCACACACTGCAAACCTGCAAATGTGCCGTTAACGTCCAGGGAAAAGGCTTGCTGCCATAGATCATCTTGTCTAGGAAAATACTCTGAAATGACAATAACATTCTCTATATCTGGGAGATAAACTTCCGTTTCTTCAGCCTCCTTCAAACTTTATCAAAAACACGAAGGAAAAGGAAAGAGGTTAGGAAAGGAAGCTACCTGAGAAGCCGTTTATTTTCATCTGCCTGGACCTCAAGAATATAATTCACCCAGTTTTTCTTCAGCACCATTCCCCTTCCTGGAGACATCAGACCTAAGAAATAAAGTATCTGATTAAAGGAATGTAGACACTCTCCTGGGACAGAGGAGTCCTCTATCCCTTGTGTTGAGAACAAAAGGACAGGAAGAGGGAACAGGAACTTGTGCGGTCAGTGGGTATTGGCACACGAAAACTCGGAAGAGGTGGCTTCCAAGTTCTGTGCTTATCCTACTGCCTTTAAATGTCCATGTGTCAGAGCAGGTGGCTGCTGGTCCGTCTGAGGCTCACGAGCGAGAGCTGTGTGTTGTCTCTGAGGGTGCTTTGAATGCTGTGTCCTGAATGTCCTTGGGGCAGCCTCTGGTCACACCTCTGCAGGCCCCTGCAGAAACTCCTGCAAACAGAACCTCCCAGAGAGCAACACCCACAAGGGAGCGTATTATAAACACTAAGAGACCCTGAATGGCTCTTTTCTACTCAGAATGAAGGCTGTTGTCAAGTGATTTCATTTCCTTGGAACATCGTATAGTAAAAACTAAATTGCATGTAAAGACCACGTGCCTGGGAACGGAGCGACGCCTCTCGTTGTAGGCTCTCATTTGCCCTTTACCACACTGTTTTGCTTCATCTTCCATAAATAGGTTGCATGCAGTGCTTTTCCTTTTGGCCTCATAACCATGAACTGGATCTTCACTGGCTTTGGGGAGCCTGAAGAAAATCTGCAGAGAATGCTACAACCGTATTTGATAGAAGCTCACAAGTGCATTAATTTCAGAACGGGGCTCAGCCGACACATTTTAAAATACATACTAATCAGACTGCTTGTAATAGATTCATCTCCTGCAGTAGAAATCAGGACTCCAAATAGCTTGGTTTCTGCAATCTGATTTTAGTTACAGTTAGGCTGCAATCTATTTTTAGTAACATACTGTTTCCCTGAGACAGATTCGGCTGCTCATTAGCATTGGGAGCCTTCTCTACAAAAAGTATACTGAGAAATGTCCTTTTAGCTCTGACTAGACCTGTCCATTAGAGCTCAAACTGAGTTCTGCAAAGATTCCTGTCCATCGTTTCATTGATGGAAGATAAGGGCACTGGAAAGAAATCTCCCCTTTCCCCTAATTTTGGGGTTAGTACACAGTTTCCATTTAAAAAGGCAGGAAAATCTGTTAATCTGATACATGAATTCAGAGCTTAAGAAAAAGAAGCATAGTTTAAAATGAGGTTGAATTAAAAACAGTAAAATACCGGTTGTGTTGAATTTGTGGTTTCATGTCACTCAGCTACGTTTTTGACAGAGGCTGGGGGGGATTCTCTGCAGTGCCTCCTCCAGATGAGATGGGTTAACAGGGGCTTGGCATCCAAACCATTGCTTCTACCAGCCGAGCTTTCCAGAAGGAGTTTAATCTGCTTGGTTTCCCGTTGCACTGCTGGGCCAGCCCCTGCTGCTGCAATCCACCTGCCTGCTCTTCCATCCTAATCAGTATTTTCCAGGCTGTTCTTTCTGCGACAACGTGCAGGAAACCTCCAGGCACCCCGACTTCTAGCACTCCGATTTCCAGCATCAGAAGCACCAGCTTGGGTCAGGCCAAGGGTCCCCTTAGCCTCCCTCCAACAGGAGATCTTGTAACCAGCCGAGACCGTGGTGTTTAATAGCTCTGAACTCCTATTCCCCAGATGCTCTTACTTGTGCTTATGATGTCCTAAAGTTGCACGCAGCAAGCAGAAGGGATTTACTTTAGCTCTGCCTTAGGGCTGATGACGAATGCCTCCCACTACAGCGCACTGACAAGCATCAGCCCATGGTGGCCCCGACGCAGAGCAACCTCTCGAGCCATGGTCCTGAGAAATGTAGCTCCTTATTTTGCCTCAAATTCTGGAGTGAAAGATAAACCCACTTCTGTACAATATTTGCTTTACTGAAGATGAACCCTACCAGCTGCCCAAAGGAGCTAAATCCAAAAATGGCAAGGATCAGAGTTCACATGTGCCACTTGACAGATTTGGTGCTTGCTGTGTTTGGTTTTCTTTTTAGTTCTTCACCTACTGCTAATGATGTAGTACGTTAGAAATTCTGCTCACTTCAATTATTATCAACGTAGTCAACCTACAGGAGTGGATTTCTGTCTATGCCTGCCTAGAATTTCAAGCTCTAAAACATCCTTGACAGTTCAAGTGTTACTGATGATGTAAAATTTAAAGAGTTACTCTTAATTTGCTTGAATTCCCAAACAAATACATTTCCATACAATTCTCTGGAAAGATATTTTTTTCCCTGAAAAACACTGTTATTTTTGGTTATGTTCAACCACTGTTTTCATGGAAAAAAAATAAAAATAAAAATAATAATAATAATAAATCCCACTTCACTTTAAAGTATGAATGCAATCGTAACTATTATATGTGGTGCTGTTAAAAAAACCACCACCACTGAAATGGGTAAGAAAATCGCTCAGAGCAATTGACAAAACCTTTTCACAAAGCAGTGCAACTTCTCCCATCCATCCATATTTACACACAGAGCTTTCAAATATATGGATGTGTTTGATTTTGGAAATGAAGTCAATTGGAAATACAGCATTTCCTGATGTAAGGGACGTTGTCTTCATAGATTTTCACTGAAATAACACGAGCTGATTCAAAAGTCTTAAACCCCTTCTTGTAACCGACCTTGGCCCTTCAACCCTGCAAGGTTCCACCACTAATTGCCTGAGCCAGGCACTTGCTTGAGGGAAAGGCCTTCAAATGATGGATTTCAAAGAAAAACAGAGGTCATTTTATATCAAACACTAGCAGGCTTTCAGGCTATGGCATCCTCCTGCTTTGAATTTGCCTTATTTTGACTGCCTTCCTCCTAGCTGATGTTATTTCAACAGGAATTTGGGTGCTTAGCTTCCCGGTGATGGTATCTGTAGTAGCACCACAAACGGCCCTGCATTCTTGGCATATTTGATGGCATGCATCAGCCCAGTGGGGAACAAAAGCTCTTGTTTTGGACACATCGCTGCAGACTGTTGCCTGATCCAAACTGTCTGCTTCCTTCTGAGCTCTTAAACAGAAATGTCAGATCATTTTGCAGTTTTTAACAGATCTAGACTCAGAAATCTTATCTGACACTGCCTACATTTGAACTACGTTCTGCATCCAATTTTATTTTATTCTTTAATTCCCATCACAGCACCAAACAGCATAGCACCGAAAAGACAATGAAAATTTAAACATAAGCTCGAGCTGGGGAGGATTTTACTTGCAAAAGAATCTGAATATATGCAATTAGCCAAAGCCGAGGTGTTACTTGAAGAACTGTTGCAAATGCTAATTAGGAATCCACATACACAGCAACTGCATAAAACGGCTTCATTTGCAGTGTCTGGATATTAAATATGGCCTAGCTGTTCACAGCTTGCAGTCTCCCGTGCAAAGAAATAGCATCTCTTCCTTCCCATACACCAGCTGCAATGCTGGCTGCGGCGGGCTGGGGGACAGGTTATCCTCCAGATATTCAGACACAGACAAACAAGGAATGGAAATGTGAAAATCTTAGATGCGGTCCTGGCGGCTTTCCCGACTTGCCAGGCCAAGAGGATTGTTAGGAACAGAGAGTAACAACTCTATTTTGAAAAGTAAATGAATAAATTTAATCCCCACATACTTCGAGTATTAAGGCAAAACATTCCTCCTCGGGAGAAAAAAGATCTTTGAAAAAGAAATCAGATAGGGACACTGAAAGGACATCTAGTCCATCCCCGGTCCCGAAGTAGGAACAAGTTTCTCCATGTAATTCTTGAGAGATATTTCTCTAACCTGCTCTTGATCGACCATCAGGGATTTCATAATCACCCCCAGCCCTGCTTTGGACAGCCTTTTTTCCCCTCGTCTTCTTCTTCTTTTTTTTTTTTTTTTTTTTTTTTTTTTTCCCCGTCTTCTTTGAATCTCTTTCTGCTGCAATTTAGTTCTGATAATTCTTGTTCCATCTAGCACAGAGCTTTTACTCTCTGCAAACAACACGCTGCTCTTCCTTAGAGCAGCCTTTCCTGTATTTGAAGAGCCTTGCAATGCTTCCTCTGGTCTTTTATTCTTTAAACAAGCCAGGTAGTTTCAGTCCCCCTTCTAGGCTTGTTTTCTAGTTGTTTGATCATTTGCTCTTTGGAGCTTCCCAATCAATCCACATCACTCTCAAAGCTACCATTCATCTTGGGATGTCCTCCTGGGACATTATTACCACGTATGAAACCACGTTTTCCCATTCAGGTTTTAAAACGACCTCTATTAAGCTGAGGGTTGCGTCTTCAGTGCACAGTTAACTTGAGTTATTTGTGCTTGAGTTAATATCTCCCCAGTCAGCCTCACGTCACAGTCACAAGAACAGAGAAGCGGAAGGAATCTCAGGAAATCATCTCGTCCAAACCCCCCCCTCTGAGGTGCAATCAAGTGCCATATCTCCACGCTGCTTTTAAAAGACTCCAGCAACAAAGTCTTCATGACCTCCCTTGGCAGGCTTTAGATGAGAAGTTTGAAATCCCCGTTTGCTGGTTCATCCCAGGGACGTTTCGGTCAGCTGCATGCTCACCATACCGTGTCTTCATGACAGATAAAAACGTTATAATTTGTGCACGAGAACATCATGTAGGACTGCATCCTAGCTGTCTTTGAAAAAAAAGGTTCCACCAAATCTAGCAGACCAGTCACACACAGTGGCACCATGATAGTTGTCTATCATATTCGTGAGGACGATACAGCTTTTAAAGTATCAGCTAATAATTTAGACCATAATTCATTTTTGATAGTGGATAAGCGTTAGCTTTCTGTAAGTTCCCCATGACATCCCTCCTCTCAGATTCCCCTGCATTTTCAAGCACAGTTAATACATTTGGCTTCTTGGCATCATCAGGAGAGTCACTCATCTTCCAATTTTCTTCAAGATAATGGCAGATAGCTTAGCATGTGCAATTTTTTCATATTCTAGGATATGGTATCAAGTCCTGCTGACTTGCATAATCTGTCTTATCTGTCAAGTACACCTGACCTGTTCCTTTTATTTCTGCCCGTTTTTTGTTAAAATTAACTGCATTAAGCATCTGGTCACAATTCATCTTCTCTTTGGTGGCTGAAGGGAGAAAGATTCGAATACCTTTGCCTAGGTCACCTATTATTTGCTCATTTCCTCATTAAGTAATAGACGTCTACTTTCCTCTACTTGATTGCTCAGGTATGTCCTTGCCATCCTTCCTGCCTCAGTAGCTGCGATTTCGTTTTAGCCTGAGCTTTCTGACTTTTACCTACACGTCCACGAATCTGTCCTATCAATCCTCGGCAAGCAGAAACGCACATTCTCCCCCCAGTGCTGTGATGCTCATCTCTCACGTTCGGGGACTGTTAGCTGAATGCTCATCTCTCACTCTTTGGGACCATTAGCTGAGAGCGGCCGCGCTGCAAAATAACACTTGCATTGCACAGAGGGATTGGATTACTGCACAGAATAACTGTGTTAGCAGCTGTCAAACTGCGTTAACCCCAGCTGTAGCCTATCTGACCGGACAAGCCAGGCAGTTCAAGCAAAACTACCGCCATCTCAAAATTTCTGCATTTGGACAGGACTTGAGCTGGGGCAAAACTGAAGTCCTGACTCCAGCGTACTGCATAGCCAAGGCAAGTCCAGAGAACACCAGGAAAGAGACATTATCGAATACATTCCTTCCTCTCGATGGACATAAAACAAAAGCAACAGGCTACACAGTAGGGACAGAGGCCTCGCTGCCCACTCATATTTCAGCTCGAGTGACAACGAAAAGGATAAGAAAGTTGGATGTTTTCAGGATGCGGTTACTCCCGGGGTTGCTCCTTCTCTCCTTTCACACCAGCTCGCCCGTCCCAGAGGGCTCACGAGAATGCTCTGAGCCCACAGAACCTCCTCAATACACCTGCTCATGAAACAAAAGGCTTCCAGCAAACCCAGATGAAACACTACACAGCACGTACTGTGGATAAATAGGATAGATGGGGGTCCTGTTTATCTGTTTTACAAATGGAAAATATTGAGGAACTAATGTAAATGGGAACAAGCTCCCAGAAACATCCTGCACCCATAAATTTACCACCTACGAGCACGGCAGGCATGATGCTGGTAGTTCTGCGCTTCGTTTAGCTCCTGCAGTCGTAACGCTCAAAGAGTTTCAGTGGAAAAGAAAATAAAATCCTCCAGTCCTTGGGGAAAAGTCACAGTTTATCTCTAGAAAGCATGAAGCCGCAAATCTGAAAAGATGCCAAAGTTGACAGTTAACTGCCACATACTACTGAAGCCTTTTTTTTCCTCCCTTTTTCTTAAACTCTTTCTTCCCACTCCCAGGCCAGGCTCCAGTTTGGAAGTCACTGAATGAATTCCACAAGTACTACAGTTTGTGCTTTCACAAACAGCTTAAAAGCTGAGCTATCAGATTTCACAGCTCTGTGAAGAGGCTGGAACAACTTCAAAGCACTTCTGAAATATCTACTACTTTATTCTGGAGAGACAATGGCCTCTCCATAGCTAAGGCCGAAACAATCCTTCCGTTCGAAAGCTGATTTTGACACGCGCAGTCTCAACTTCAGTAAAATAACACCACCATGTCTGAAATTCGCAAGCAAGACCTTAGGGCAAGGCAAAAATTACCTGAAAATACTGAAGCAAATCAGTGTTGGAGATCTCAAAGTTTTCAGAGAGATTATGTGATCTTGGCAGGCTGCATCTCAAAACCAGGGTGAATTCAGAAGCCTAAATTTGCTTCCATGTGCTAGTCCTGGTGGAAAGCAGGTGTTTTTGACAAGTTTTTTTTAGTTACTGAATGTGGCTCAGTTTTACACTATCAGAACTAAATCATCTTCAATTTTTCTCTTGACTTTAGATAAATTTTAGAGACAAACACATTCAGCCCTGAATGTATAATGCTTCATAAAACCTTCCTAGCCTGATTTACTTCAGATAGCCAATAGCCATTTTTAAACAAACATCATTTTCTGCTTTGATACTGCAGGAACTCTCTACACGTTCACAACTTCTTGCCTACAGAAAACATGCAAGATTTTATACTCTTTACCAATCAATTTACAATCAAAACCTTCCACCCAATCTCAAGAACGGTTGCAAATGTCTTTTCCCATAAAGACAAGGGCAGGCGAAAGAAATGTGCGTTTCCTAGGACTAGCAAACTGAAATTAGAAATAGGAATAATAATAATAATAATTAAAAAACAAAACCACTGATATTTATATCAAGAGCAGCAAAACTGACTAAGCAAATACTGTAGTGAGAGTACCCTTCTAAGCTCCAGGTCAATGGAAAATTTTGATTTACAACTGTATCAAGTGTAACAGAGCTGCTACAATTCCAAACATGACAACTGGGTGACACGTGTCATTTCCCATGTTCTTATATGTCCTAGTATTTCAGTTATTAAATGACAAGCTAGGAAACAGTAACACACCGATCAGTGACAATAAAGCTGGTGAAAGGATACTCAACATTTATCAAAGTGCGATGGGAGCTATAGGAAGGACAAAACGTTAGCTGCACTGATGTTTAGGAAAAAGAAACAACTTGAGAATTCTAAGCCAGGACAAAATGAAACACTAGATTCATTCAGGAGGCAGGATGGCATGTACTTGTATGATACTTGATAGAAAAGTTTATGTGGAAAGGACAGGAAAGGGCAGCTGGAAGCACAGCAGTCTAATGCTTCACCACCCCCTCTCCCTCCTCCTAGGAACCTCCTGGAACACACTGCACACAAAAAAGACCAACTCCACACTGCTGATTAATCATTGCTAAAGAATCAGAGGCGACAATAGCAAAGTTTCCACTGAGTTTATCAGGAAGAGGAATTTACCCTGATTACTTAATCCCCTTATCCTCTTGATCTGGTGCTTTGCATCTGTACCACTGCTATCCAGTCCCTGGGCGACAAACTGTTCACATGGCTCGTCCTCTGCCACCATCCTCCTCAGAGCACTTATCTCACCTGCTTCATTCACCAAAAAAAATGAAGGGAAAAGACGTTTCAACTAAATTAGCAGCTGGCTTTATCAACTCACCCTGGTCTTCATCCGTGGAGCTGGACGAGGTGAGGATGTTGAAGAACATGCCCTGCTCTGTCGTTCCCATCTGTGACAGACATCACTCTATTAACAAACTTCAGGTAGATTATGAAAAGTGTGGAAACTGCCTCGCAGAGCCTCAGCCTTTAAGCCACTTAAAAGGCATGAGCTGTTCTTAGATGACACTACTAAATTTGGGAATCTGTCTCCAGTACTGAACGCAAAGCTGATAAGCCCAACATCCAGTTTCTCTCTCCCCACTTCCTTTCCAATAATCTCATCATGTAACCTTTATTTTTCAAATAAAATGCTACAAATTAAGCTTCAAGCTGAACTCCCCAAGCACTGTACAGCCAAGAATTAGCTCAATGTTCTGTTAGGGGTCCCAAAGTCACAACATCCAAAGGCAAAGCAGAAGAGACTTTGATGGAAATATAGTTTACTTTCCCTAATGACTCCTCAAAACCAAAACAAACCAAAACAAAAGTGAGGGGGGAATTTTCTTGAGCTAGCACTTTAAAAATAAAGAAATAGACCCTGAAAAGATGGCAGGTAATAAAGATAAGCCACAGCACTGGCTTCAGCTCAATCTTATTTAAATTGGGTATACTTTCTCTACTCCAAGTAGAGAGTATATTGTTGAGAAAACTTTTTCCCATGAAACCCCTTCTGCTCCAGTTCAGATGTAGGTATCATTGCTGAGCCACGTCTTTAATGATAATGTTTGGTTTGGCAAGTTTTAGTGTGGTTATCTTGGAAAATAAATATCTCAAGCGATGCTGTTTATTTGGTCCCAGTACGTTCCAAATTATTTGGATGAAATTTCAGATGTTGTACGAAGGGAAAGTCATCGCTAGTCAATCACCTGGGAAGCCCCATAAAGGACAGGCACTGAGGGCCCCGCCTTGACAGAGGAACAACTGTAGGTTGCTGATCTGTTGCAAACTGGGAATGCCTACAATAAAAGCAAGGGTTCTTTTTACTACAAGAAGGAAAGCAAATATATACAGCAGAAAGAATAGTAATGTGACCCTACAGCAATGCTCACCATTAAACGGAAGGATCATAACTCTTCAGAGCAGTCAGCACTTAGGTTCATAAAGTTATTGAGGTGGTTCTCACAGCATTCACCTCTCTCTCTTTCTAAAAACTGTTATTTATGTGCGTGCATGCGCATGTATGTTATGTGGTTTATTAACTTCAAGGCAAGAGCTCATACCAAGCAGGAAAAGAGAGCGATTTCTTTATCAGCACTACCTCCTTTAAACAGAAAAGAACAGAAAAAGCACTGCAAATCCTAATCACATGCAAAGCAGAAAGATTTAAACCCCCAAATGATGCATGATAGCTTAGTTTGTTTGTTTCGTTTACTTTTAGGTCTGTTGCTCTTTAATGATGTCATGAGAATGGCTCTATTTTTCCCGAAAATACAAGGGTTTTGCAAATAATTCACAATATCAGAGAATGATATAAATCACTTTTTATAGTTCTGAATGCCTTAAGAAGTTAATTTCAGGAGTGCAGAAGTAGCAGCAGGTGGCTTGGTTCTCAGAAATGCCGCATAACCTCCGATCCCAATGGAGATGGCCTCACACTTAGGGAACTCAGGCCAATTCTGACATCTGGAAATAAATAATAAGGACACTTTCTATGTCTGTCACATTGAAGTGATTGCTAATGACCTTGTAAAAAAATCGCCTGTTTTAAAAACAATACTTCATTGGAAAACGCATAGGTTTGTATGATTTGCGTTGTTTTTCGCACAAAAGTTCAGATGTACCTCTCCAGCTTTCAAACTGTCCTCAGCGAGAAACACAGACATGAAACACCTCCTTTTCATCTTCCTCCACCAGAAATGGTGTCTGCTTAGGAGTTAAGAATAGCAGCAGCAAGCTGATAGGAAAAGCAGGAAGAGGAGAGCATTTGAAAATTGATGCTTAGCTCCACAGCATTATCAGAACAGGCTGACTGACGACCATGATAACCTTACAGACCTTATGGGAAACTTCATTATTTCATTTCTTTCATTACATACAGTATTATAAATACGAACCGCAATTAATATGCGATGACAACAGGTAACGTAAACATTCGGCCTCGGTTTATTTCCTTCTCTATGCCAGTCTTTTGTATTGCATATATACCCAAATATTGCACAAGCATTTCAGAGAAATTCTTCAGGTATCATCTAAGTAGGTAGGGAGATTTACCTGAGTATTTGTCTTTTTCCAGAGAGAGAGCCCACAAACCTAGCAGCAATACAAAGGGATTGTGTAATTTATTAAGTAGGCTGCTCAGAAGCAAGAATGATATACTGCCTGCGTTTACACTGACAGAGATCCGGGATGACTATCACCTTCAGGAAAATCATTCCAAACTTCCCTTGCTTCAACAGAAACTTCTGAACCGTACCCCAGTCTCACAGAAATGGGTCTGTTAATGAAATTGAGTCCTGAGTGAATATTTTTCACATTTAAAACACAAATAATTCAACGTTTCCTCCAACAGATACTCCTCTTTAAAAACATCCGCTACAACACGTGCGTCACAACTGCAACATAACGCAAGCCGTAACTTGAATCCCGTACAAAAAACATCACTTGTAATTCACTATGTAACCCAATAATGAGTAAATGCCTACTTCATACAGATGTTAAGGCTGTTGTGGGACAAAAATAGAGTTTTCAAGGATGATTTGTCACTGTTGGCTAGCTTGCAATAGTTGCTGTCTGTACATTTGTTGTTTTTACACACAGATTGATAGACACACTTTGATAGACAGTCACTTTCTGATTCTTCTCCCAGTATGTCCTTCCTTATCTACGACACTACAATCTAATTCATTTTTTCTTTCTTTTTATTTTCCTTTGGATGGCCGTAGTGTATATCCTCTGAGAAAGAAGAAAATAATTACACGTAATTTTCACTAACCTTCACAGACAAACACCACCGCTATGGATGCTGTCTTCTGCTACCGGCCAGTCAGGTTCTCTAAACAAGCTGCTCTCTGCCAAGAGACTGAAAAAAAAAAAAAAAAAAAAAAAAGAACAACAACAAAAAAACATTTTAAAAACAAATTAATTAACTCCCTACAAATTAAATTTTTCCTTTCTGCAGTCTTAAAGCTTTTATCTAGGTTTTCCTCTTTAACAATAGAATTGATTAAAGTCAAACTGCATTTCTGTAGGCATAGATTTGCTAAAGCTTTTGATACAGCCCGTTCCAGATGCAGGAGCCGATATGACAGATCCTGCCTGGGAAGCTGCCACTGACTCCAGCCAGTGTTTGAAGTGCAGTTATGCAATGCATGCCTCGATGCCCAGCTACTCCAATTATTTGTTCTTCACCATTACCTGGTCGTTTTGGTACGTGGCTAATTCACACAGATCTGTGCTGGTGGCTGCATATAGAAACTGCACAACTCTTTGGACAAGGCACAGTTTCATATGTGCTCAGAAGTTACTATATACTGACCACAGAAGTGGTCACTGGGAGTAGTTCAAAATGTTTTACAGGAATGCTTTGATGCTATCCAGAGCAGCGCTACTGGCCAGTAGCAAAACTGTAATTACACTAGCTGGATTTGAAAGCCAGGGCTGAATTGCAAGAATTCCCTCCTCAGCTCACCCGTTCCAGAACTTTATCAAGGCCAACGTACTTTTGGAAAGTTCAGTTCCAGTGAAAAATGTAAGGCTACAGCTGAAAGCCTCCTGGGCAGTTTTTGTTTTAAAATCTAGGTCACGTCACTCGAAGAGCAGCTGTAGATTTTCCACACAGGTGCAGAGGACGCAGGGATTCTGTATAGACGAGAAGATAGGAACACAAAAATGTTTACAAAACTCTAACTGTATGTGGGGAAAAAAAAAAAGCATTAACACCAATTCATTATAAGCTTTGTCTCTGGCCTTGCTGCCATATGCGGTGGGGATTTTGTTATGCAGTGAAACAAGAGCAATATACAGCCTTAAACACCGCCTGGAGCACACAAGCCCTGTGTTTATTCCCAGTGACATATTCATAAATTATAAAACCAAAAGAGGACCACTTTGACTGTGTGGGCTGCAGGAATTTACTTAGTCATGACATGTTCTGTCTGCTACTGTGGCCAAGGCAGGCATTCAGGTGCTTGCAGCCAAACGCTCATTTTTTTTTAATCAGGTACGTTGCCACTGCACACCTGAGCAATGGCCCCATAACTTCTCCCACTGGGGATGAGCGGTTGACAGCACACGCGTGGCTTCCCACTGCTGGAGACGGACTGGGTGCTGCTGCTGCTGGGCTGGGACCTCACAGCGCTGGAGATGCTCCACGGGAAGGGCCGCAGACACCGGTGACCACGGGCTCAGCCCTGACAGTGAGGTGCACCTTGCTCCGCAGGCCTCGAGCGCTGCGTGGGGTCAGGCAGGGCCAGTGCGGAGAGGATCGACGCTCTGGTGCCAACCGGCTTCAGGTCAGCAGCCAAGCTTCACGCTGGTCGTGCAGTGTCCGTGGGCAAAGATCACGGCTGTGGATTGTGCTGGGCTTTTTCCAGTCCTCGCCGGCTACGTTTTTTAACCTGTTGCTTCCCTGTGTAAACACGTCCAAGCTGGAGACTACTGCCTAACTTTCAGCTCAGCTGAATTTTGCTGATTGAGGAAGTGTTACCTCTATCCTCCGCTCCCTAAACTGGCTCTAAACCAGGGGACTGAGTGATCAGTCAGAATACAAGAAGTCCCTGTTTGCTTTGTGCCTCCCGGCACTGGCCTATGGGAGCTGTGCATGATGTTCTCCCACACAAGCCCCTTGCTGTTCCCGTTACCTAAAACACCGGCAGGGAACCACTCCTTTCTTTCCCCCCAGACAAAGAATCCTCACAATACCAAGCCCTCCTTTGTTTAAGCAGCCTCACTGCGAGCTACACTATTTAAACATACAAACACCAATGTCTTAGATTACTTTATATGGTATAATTATTTTCAAAATAAGCTGCTGGTTTAGAGAATTATCTTCTTTTAACTCAGCTTACTCTGAAAAATGAATGCTTTTCTCCTACTTTAGCAAGTCAGGATACGTTATCATGTTCACATATTTCAGTTCACACTGCCATACATTACCCTGATTAATTTTGGCAGTTGTAGAAGGAATTTGAAGTTGTGATCATATGGTAGCATTGTATTTACTGCAGAAAAATCAGCACTGACATATTAACCCTCATGACCTTTCTCCTCTGCAGAAGCACAGGAGGTAAAACCTGTTTCTGGAGGGTTTTTTTTTGAATATTTTGATCACGAACCCCACATGATCAATGAAAATGTGCACAGTCTTACACTTGGAGAGAGAATTTAGTTAAGAGACGTAACAATTTAACTAAGAGTATTGTAGTACAGCAATACCACCAAATAGGTATATTAAAAAATGGAATTACAGAAGAACACTAAGGCTCTTAAATCAAAGATAGTCATAAATCTAAATTTGGTTTGTCAACATTACAAACCAAGAATGTAAATGATAGACATAAGAAACCTGACTTGTTTGCTGGGTAAATTTTCCTTATAAATAAATAAATAAATCAATAAATAAATAAATCAAAATGCAGAAATACTGAAAGCAACAAAATAGGCAAAGATGACAAAGGAGGAATTTGAGTACATTGGACCTGTTCTTTATTTCCTGTATTGAGTTTTGTTTCTGGATTCCTTCTCATTATAGCTATTGAAGTATTTTTTTATTTTTTTTTTAGGGAAGTATTATATCTAATGACAGTTACCTATGTGAACTGTATGTCATTCATGTCTCAACTCTTCTTTTTGAGAATTGGCTTGAACTATTTTCAGACTGAGAGTGTACTTCCAGTAATTTCCCAAAATAACTTCTGGCCATCCCTGGAGCTAGAAGAGCTGCTGATTTCTGCAAAGTGACACATTAAGTGTCTACATAAAGATCAAGTATGAATTTATTAGAGAGCACCTATCTGAACGTCTACTGTGATGTGATCAATCATAGATTCTTCACTGACAAGCTTCTGAAAGTGCTTTCAACCCTGCACACGCACACACAAAGGCACTGAGTAGCAAAAATATACTAAGAAACAACAACCAAACAAATCAGTAAATTCTTAAAGCTATGATGTTCATCACAGCTCTGCTTGAAAGAGCTAACCTATTTGGCATCAGTTTATATTGCTCTTATACCTGACAACCATTTTGCTGAAATAACAACACTGCTACGAAAATGGATAAACACACCCATATTACTGTTATCACTGTGTTATTTGGTTATCAAGGATGTGTGATGATTTTACAGAGCTGGAAGTTTCATTAGGAAACAATTTCACTGCACTGCCAGCTAGCAAGGTGTTAACAAACACATTGGGTGAAAGAGGCTCTGTTCCTAACACGAAGTTCACTCTGGATCTCATCAAAAGAAAGTAGCAAATTCATTTAGCCATTAGTCTTCTAGTTTCTTGCTACTTCTCTTCTAGAGCCAGAATAAGCTTAATAGGTTGCTATGATCCACTCTGGAAGTTGACAACTTTTGAGTAGTATTGTGACCTATGTGACAGTGTTTGAAATTGTACTCATGAAATAACGTTTAGAAAGTAAAAAGAGAGGAAAAGAATTAGAATAGATAAGAATAGCTCACTTTTTATTTCAGAGGTCTTATTTCCAATGAAATCATGGCATCTAGCTAGTCAGGAACAAAATTACCCAGCCAGACAAAACCACCTGGTATTCCGTCCAGTCATCATTTTCAACCAAAGATAACAGAGAGGACAGAGCATTTTTAAACCAAACTAACTCTAGACTGTGGAGAAACAGTCTTGTTTCCCCCCAGAATCAATGCTACAAGCTCATCTACTTTTCATAAAAATCACAGAGGCTGTAGTTGCATGACCCAGTGACACCAGGCCAATTTCAAGAGTTTCGCACTTTTCCTAATTCTTGGGTCATTTAAGTCCAAGTCAATTCAGTGATACTACTCACAGTATGTCTCCAGAAAGCTTTGCTGGTATGTTCTCTTCAATAGGGGACAAGTATGACTTCCATTAATAGAATACAAAGGTTTTTGAGAAGAACTGCAGACCTGGCTTAAAACACATTCTGGTGGGAACACCTTGACTGCACAACAGCTAAAAGAAACACAAGATCGAAGGGAACTGCTGAGATAGAGAATGAGACCTTCCAGCAACCAAGTGATCTGACTGAACTAGATAACACTAAAAAGAACAGAGGAAGCATTAAAGCGGAAATCTGGAGGGAGATGAAGGGCTGGATAGTACTACTGTTCTGCAACAATGAAGCTCACGTATTCTCTTTACAAGTATTTTTGTGTTACTCAACACTGCGGGAGTTGAATAGTTCTTATTCTATATTTAATCCTCCTAGCAGCTCTGTGAAGAAGGTAACAATCATCTTCATTTTGCATATGAAAAACTAAGACAACAATATTAGCTGGTTTATCCACACTCATACAGTGTTTTGGAGGAGGTAAGAACAAACAGCTCGCTCACGTCTCATTGTTAGCTCTAATTTTAAAAATAAGCAGACAGAAGTGTCTTGATCTTTCACATACATGTGTCATGTTCAGATCCTTCCCCTCATCTTTCACCTCAGATGACAACCCTCTGGATTAGCCACATGACTGAGAGACTGGTGATGAGCCAGTAGATTACCACACCACTTCACACAGAGAAAGCCTGAAAAAGAATCAGCCCAGACAAACTCTTTTCTGGCAGGTTTGGGAAAGAGCAGAGTTTCAGCTTACCTTTTCCTGGGGGTGCCCCTGAGGTAGCACTGAGGGTTGGGATGGGAGGAGGGCCGTGTTACTGAAGGAAGCCAGCAAGCTCCAGCAACAGGCTGCATTATGGCCATCGCAGGCCCACTGAGAATCAGCTGAAATTAATGCAAAGCATGCTGCTGATAAAGGCACACTGACAGTATGAGTGAGATTACTCTGCCATGTAGCTGAGGAAAGCCAGATGATGAGGTAAAATGGCAGGCTAGGCAGGACATCGATGACTTCCTCCTCTGAGGAGGTAAAAGCATTCAGATTCAGTGCACAGGTGCGCTGAAGAAAATATAATCAAAACCTAGTTACTGAAAACTTGGGAGTATATAAAGGTTGCTGGAAGTTACTGAAAACCTCAGAGTACATAAAGGTTGCTGGAAGAGAACCTCTTCCTCTCACGTCAGTCATATTCATATTTAAAAGACAAATAACCACCCCTTTTTGGCCTTCCATGGGCTTGTAGTGTTTGGGATTGAGACTGTGACCACCGTCACCTCATTTCTGTATACTTTTCAAAAGAAAAACCAACATCTCGTCGTTGATTTCAGAAAATATGGCCAGAGGACAAAGAGATGAGTCTGCCTTGCGCTCACCTGAGCTGTCTGCAGAAAGAATCAGGCTGTGAGAAATTTTGTTGTCCTCAAACTCTTGCATTCCTCAAATTTCCAAACAGTCTAGAAAGAACTGAATCCTTTCTTTTTCAGTTAATGTTCCAAGAAGTGGAAAACCAGCACTATGCTACGCTGAATAAACCTGAAGGGGCAGTATCTCCCTGTTGAGGAAAAACTGAGAACACCCTGACATTTCAACATTTTGTTGACAATAAAAGATTCACAGAATAACTGACATTTTGCACAGTCTAATTGATAATTGGTTATTTAAAAAACAAACAAACAAGCAAACAACAAGAAAATGAGAGATAGGAGCTATCATTTCCTAGTTAAACAGGGTGGTGGGCCCTGAGGCCTTCTCCCCCTGCTGTCCCTGTACAGGCCAGCTTTAAGCAGTAGACCGGGACTTCCAGGCCTTCTTCCGCATCAGGAACATTGCTTCATGCCATTAAGTTAAAATTAAAAAATAAAAGTATGCAAGAAAGACTGACTTTGTGACTACCACATACAATATACTTAAAATGCCACAAACCTTTGACTTCTCAAACAGGAACAGAGCTGTAAGGAGGAACTTTTCAAAAGTACTGGCAAATTGTCACAGACGTTATCCTGTGTTTTTATCAATTCTGTGGCATCACTGCTGTTGTAATAGTTTTTCCCTGTGACATTCTACCCTCTACAAACAGGAGGCAAGTTCTCCAGTCAGATCTCATTCCTCCAAATACTCTGCGCTCCATTTTCCATAAATACAAGCAGAGCCTGAGAGCAGCTGAAAAAGCATAAATATATACATATTTTTTCCAGTCACATTACATTATGTCATTCTAATTCAGTATCATTTATCTGCCTACAGATTAACTTGATTTCTCTGAAAAGATGAATTCCATTTGTTTAATCCACAGAGTGCACATAAGTTTTATTTCATGTTTGCTACCAATCTCCAAATATAAGGGTCAAGTACCCTAATACAGCAGAAATAGAAGGCTGGGGGTCCCAGCAGCCAGAGAGGTACCTACCAAACAGAACCTTTTCATAGGATGCGCAGTGTTGGGGGTATTTCCCAGCAGTTACTTTTCCATGGTTTTTTGTTTGTTTTTCTTCCATGCATTTTGGTAATGCAAAGCACTGATTTTCAAACCATCTACCAATTCAGATCAGGAGATCAGAACAGCACAGAGCTTCTTACAGAAAACATACTCTTGGTACAATTTATGAGGCACAAGGTGTCCAAGCTCCCCCTCCCTCCCAGAGGCCCATCCATTGCAAGCATAGACAAACATTTGATCCTCCCGGTACTGCTATCCCAAATGTAGAACATGAAAGTATTTAAATGAAGAAGTTCTAATAATGTCTGCTTTTGTATTAGTCTCCACCTTTTCTTCTTATATATGTTTTTCAGAATATGTATTTGGAAAGAAGTGCGTGGGACAGATCATGGTCCTCCCTCTCTCAGCTAGATTTCTCATTTCATCCTTTATGAGAATAGTATCATATTAGAGGCCCCCAAAGGGAAAGGGAAAAAAAAAAAAAAAAAAAAAAAAAAAAAAAAAAAAAAAGATCTTTTTAAAAAAAAAAAATTCTTTTTTTTTAATCTTTTTTTTCTTTTTTTCTTTTTTTTTTCTTTTTTTTTTTTTTCCATTTTCCACTCTTTTTTTCCATTCGCCATCCTACAGACTGGATAATTTTATATGGACATCCAGTATGTTCACAAACAGCTTATATATGGTATCTTCAAAGTCATAGCAAAATGAAATTACCAATAAGCAGATAAATACAAGGTGAACTGGACAAGTGTGAATACTGTAACTTTACACCAGCGAACTAGCCTCAAGACTTTCAGGCCAAAAACATTGGCTTCACCCAAAGATGGGTGGGAGGTCACACAAGAGATGGGCAAAGGATTCATTCTCACTTTAAGAGGATAGGTTATTAGTTATTTTCAGTATCACTTCTTCAAGGTAAACTAGCTTAGGTGAATTAAGTTGCAGAACAAAGCACTTACACATCTATCCAGACTGATTCAATTAACAGTTATGTGCTGTACTTAAACTCCTACCAAGTACCAGCTTTGGCTAATCATTTCAAAAGCAAACGTGAAAGCTGTTCATATTGCTGCATTAATCTCAGTTATTGCACAGTAGACTTACGTAACTGAAGTACAACACATATTGAGTTGATAGAACCCATCTACGCACATACTACTCATTACACAGCCCTTGAGTGTTATAGAGGGCATGACTAAAAGCATCAGCTAAAAGTCAGCTGGCAGCAAGATGGACACGGATGCTTGGTTCTTAAATATGCATAAAGTAAGGCGACAGCACTAGAATATACCTACAAACGCGGCCTGAGTTTCCTTTTTCCTTTCTGAACTTGTAGTTCTGCTAGGAAAAAAAAAAAAAAAAAAAAAAAAAAGAAGACTTGACATTTTAAATGCTAATTAAATAGGTTAATATCAAAGGCTAGAAGAATGAAAATTTATCTGGAGCTTGACAACATATGTGCCAACTCAGCAACAAATTTAGCTTTAATGTGGCAGTCCTCGCAAAACAAACAAAAAACACCTATAAGCACTGCTAGTACTTCTGCAGACTGCTTCAAACCATGTTTCCAACCCCATTCATTTTCAACCTATAGCCCTAATAAATGCATTTGGAATTGATTTTTTTGGTGGATGGGGGTGGATTGAAGCTGCCCCAGTAAGGGAAGCAGAAAGAAACATATAATAACCAGCAACTGCCAGGTGAAACCAAAAAAACCAACCAACTCCTGAGCATCTGAGTTTGACAAGCTGATGCAGGACAGATCCCATTTTTTCATTTTCCAACTTAAAGAAATGATCTCTTCTGTATCAAACAAAACACCAGAATACATAAAGGGATAAGGTAGGATAGTACCATATTGTTGACAAATTTGTACTTTAATCTAAAAGGGTTTGCTTTATAACATTATATTTATTAAAGTCTGGAATTTGTAAGAATTATGAAAAAAACATCAAGACAATCATTTGGGTACAGATTATTTTTGTTTAAAAATATTATCAAAACATATTTGCTTAACAGGAGGATTTAATTTTACTGAAGAAAAAAATAATCACTAAACCAACATGTTAACATGCATATTAACATCATTAATAAGCACTTTTTTATGGCTGTATGTACTAATGAATGACATGAATGGACAGATCAGCCCATCACAGCAGCACTATCCTCCACCCACTTCTCCAACCAATATAATCACCATTGCCAATTTCTACGTTTAAAATATATACATATTTCATAAATAAAATGTGTTCATAGATCTATCATTGCAAAATAGTTCTGCCTCAATTAAATGTGCTCGCTAACGCCTCTTAACATTTAACAGTAGCTTCCAGTACCAACAAATCTGGTTTGGTTATTGCTGGAGCATGCAAGTTGTCTGAAACAATGCAAAGAACAATGGCCATAAAATACTGTTTTATCCAAGGCACTTTAACATCAACACATGCTAATATTTAGCAACCAAATCAAACACTGCGAATTTATGTTAGGATGGAGAAGGCTGCGGGGGAAGTGTTTGACAGGGGTGATTATTTATTTACTTTACTTCTGAACATAGGCAAATTGACATTGCAACTAAGCCCCATTAAAGAGGATCATAAGATAAAATGAAAATGAGCAACTTACAAATTTAAGCACTCGTCTGAGGCATGTGGCTTTCTTTTGCAAGCAAATGCTACCTTCTTAAATATTCATGGTTCTCCAGAAAAACACATATTAATGCTCTTCATGAGCAATGGACAAGCTCCTGTGGATCAGCTTGCCCCTTCCCACGTACACAAGGAGCAATGCCTCACATTTTACCAACCAGTATCAGCCTCCTTTGGTGGAGACTGTCTTGTCAGCAAAGGCCAAGATTTCCAAAGGCAGCAGCCCTGGTAGCCACAGGTCCATCTCAGGCTGCAGCCTCAACCATTCAACAACACCCTCAGGTCTGCCAGAATCACTGTTCATGCAGTTTTCGCTGTGACCTGGAATGATTCAAATATTTTTAATATTTTTAAGCTGTAAGACCCTTCTGAACTGAGTATTTTGACTTGGCAAGGTCAAAAGGAGTTATATACGTGCAATGATACCAGAAGATCTAAGGGAACGATCAGCCTCCAAGCAAAAGGCGAGGTGAAAAACAGCTGTGCAATGTCCCCTTCATCTATACAGCAGTCAGAAGAGGACACTGCGTTAACCTCAGCCTAACCCCAGACATCATAAACACCTCAGGGGAAAGAAATCCTTTCTTTGAGGGTTTGACAGCCATCGTGCAGAGAGGGCTGGTACACTGAGTGCCTGACTTTTTGTGGTAACAAAAATCCTGTTGAACGTGCCCTGGTCCAGGGTTGCTTTGCAGAAGCAAGAGGGAAGACCAACAGGGACCTGACATGGGTTCACGTTCAGTTATCACTTCAACATTTTGCTTTGAGATCCAGGATCTCAATATTTCTCCAGTCCCCAGAAGAATTACAGCTCTGCAAATGCTACACACAAAAGAATTTCATATGCATAGACCCAGAGTAAATCACAGGAGAAGTCGCAGAAGAATTCTTCCTCGTTCTTCCTCTTGCACCGAATTCCAGACAATCATCTGGGCTGTTCTTCAAAAATCTTATGCTGAAGTCTTGCTGTGGCTTCCAGTGGTTTCACTTGCTGCAAATTCTCCTACTGACTTAAGTCAAAGGAGGACTGTATCCTGAAGATTCCCCAGAAAACTGAAATAAGAATTTTAGTGAAATGTTCAAGGAAGCATACTCCCTGCTACACCTAATTACAATACACTTTTTTTATTCTTAAACTGTGGTGATCCACAGCTGTCCTTAAAAACACAGTGGCAACATCAAAGAAAGCTGGTGGGACAATCTGAAACATGTGAGACAGCTTACCAAGAAAAGCAAGCAAACAAACAAACTACAGCAGATAAAACAGTATCTAGTTTATTACATATAGAAAGAGATTTCCAGAATTTACAAACACCCACATTTTCATTCCAGGGAAAGAGTTAATTTGAAAAGTTCACCCTTTTTTGTGTTCATTTTGTTTTGTGGTTTTCTGTTGGTTGTTTTTGTTTTTTCTTTACAATATATACAATGGAAGACTTTGATTTCTTTTTTTTCTGATTTTTTTTGTCAGTTCCTGTGCAATTGATGAATTCAAGTTGACACTTGTAAATACCATGTACAGTAAATTTTGTCTTCACTGTAGTTAATACAGACTTATTTTACAAGGAGTACAAAATTACTTTTCTTTTGGAAAGAACTCAACTCAACATCAGGGTTATCTTACAACTGATAGTATCAGTAAATATGACTGTACAATCAAGGCCCAGGGACCAATGACTTGTATTATATTATTTTCTGAATTACAATCTTAAAACAAGAATAGTACCCTAACTCTATTCTTAGAAGCCTTGTTTTAAGCAGGTTTCCCACTCTGTTTACAACAGAATATAGTATACCTCAGTTCCACATCAAAAAAGATGTGCTGTAGGAAAAGTTACATTTTAATTAAAAAAGTACATGTATAAATCAAAACCTATGTTAAATATTTAATACTCTTCAACCAACATTAAGTTTTGTATGTAATAATTTACAATGATGATTTGTCATACAGGTTTTCAGCAGCAAATGAAGTTGTGTAAATGTGCTAGTAAAATACCCATTCTCACCATGACATAGTGGTGGGCACATCAGTTCATTGTGGCCAGCTAAGTCCTTATGGTAGAGGATGAAGTAAGAGAGACTCATTGTCCAGGTGTCACAGTGCTTCTGCTTGGCACAACACAGGATGTGCAGCTCAGTCAACTAACTCCTGAGGTTTGTGTAAAGTAAACAAACTGAACTGGATGCATCGTACCCATTTACAGAGGAAGAGGAGGAGGAGGAGGTGAGGTCCTAGTTGTGATAACATGAAACGTTTAGAGTCTTGATACCCATGAGTTAAAAGAAGGATTTGCTGAGGTTGTATAGGTCATCAATCTGAAATGGAAAGAGAAAGAAAATTAGCGTCATGGGCACTTAAAAAACGTTGCTGCAATCATCACACTACCCGTGCCATCCTCCACTGTTGTGTTTTTGTCTTTTTTTTGTCTGTTTTGTTTAAAGCATTATCATCCAAACTGAAAACGTCAGCACCTTGAAAAATGATGGCTTTCACATTTGAACTGTACTGGAGCATGTGAATCCCCAAAAGCATTTCAAACAGATGTTGGCGATAAAATTCCAAGCAGTCAGAAATACACACAGAATTTGCAAGAGATTCACCTAAGCAGAAACAATTTAAGTGTCTATAATGATTAACTCTGACAAACTCCTGTGACAAAAACAAAAAGAAAAAGAGAGAGAAGCTCAAACCGTCAGCCTGCTGCTGGCATTTTTACCCACGACAAGATCTGGGCCTCCTTGCAGGGCTTCCTGGCCACCCACAAACGCCACGTTTTGCATCCACACGACCATGATCAGAGAGCGGGGCCCTCTGTGCCCTTCCGTCTCGCATCCCACTGGGAACCCCGGGCAGACCCCTCAGCCCCTGGCAGGACGCGGTTCCCCTGCTGGAGGAACCAGGGCTGGAGTCGCACGGGGGCACCCCACAGCGCCCATCAGCAGCCAGCCCCCTCCAGCCCTCAGACCGTCCCCCCTCGCCTGCAGCCGTACCCACTGGGGCCTGAGTAACACCCCCATGCAATGAATACTATTTTTGTTTGAGCTGGGGTTAGAGGACTGCCGCCATTTACATTTGGGGAGTTTCACATAGAAACTGATGAAGCAAGACTTAGATTTTACATAAACGTGTGCCTATTTCTATATTTAATATTAACTATGCTCCTGAAAAGATATGTAAATAGCGTATTTTCCTCAGTACAAATAAAGGCTTCCCATGGACACGCTGAAGCATAAAACTGAAAAGACCTCCTGTCCTATGTTCTTTAATTGCCCAAGAAACAGAATTTACTTTGTGTGGTCCTTCGAGTGAAAGGAAAGCCTATCCTCGCGAGTGATGTGTGGTATGCTGTGAAAACTCCCCGGAGAATTATCTCACAGATCTCTTATTTACTTTCAACTTTCTTCTGCACTCACGTCGCAATCTCCTGGAATGTTCCTACCAGGGTATCTATATACAGCTTCGCAGAGCCTTGCAGCTTTCAGCTATGCTGCAACTAAAATTAGCCGGTAATGCCATGCTGCATTAATAAAGACTAACGACAAAGAAGAAATGGCTTAAATTAAATTGAGGAGGGATGTGTGCATGGAAGGGTGCGTTTCACACCCAGCAGGGCTGCAGAAAGAGTTTGGTGACCACCAGCAGGGCCCCAGCCTGACCCTGCATGGACAGGGCAAGACGAAGGAGACAGGTGCCCACCTCGTTGGGGCTTATATATTTAAAATTGCTTTAATGCAATAAGTAATAATTTGCAGTGTCACAATTAATTATCACATCTCTTAACTAGCATTCAGGTAATCTCAACTGAAATATATAATCTGGAAAACAAAATGGTTTATCCAATTCAATTCCTCACCCTTTCAGTCAGCGTAGTCCAAGTGCTACTCACAGACGAGTGAGTAGCGTTGCTGGACTGCGAAGTCAGAAAAGCAAAGGAAGAAAGAATAACAAGTCTCTCCGAAAAAGAAAACACTTCCTAGAGGAATTCACTAAGAAAACAGCACTGAGGATAATCACAGTTACAGCAACCCAGACACTCACATATTGAAGTCCTGAGCACATGTCAAAGGAATAGAAAATAAAAACAAAAAAAAAACAGCAGGCAGAAATATCTGGGACTTTGAGACTTGGGATGACGAAACAGTCACGCAGGGTGTGAACAGGAATGTGCTGTGTTTCATCCAAACTTCAACTGCAGGTTGACAAGGACACGGACCCTGTCTTCAACCTTGTTACTGCACCTCCAATCTGGTATCTTCAGGACAACGTGGACACCTACCTGTCACCCCCTCAAAGTATGTTGGTTGGTGGTGGTGAAGTATCAAGCAAGAAAAAGAAACTATTACCAGATAGTATTACCAGATCAAAACTCAGCCTCCATCAGTTGTTTTAGTCAGGAATGATATTCCAGTCCACAAGCCTCAGTGATCGTGTAAGAAGAACTAGCATCATTAAGGAGTACTCTTTAGAAGCTGTTTTAAAGACCTCCTATTGCTTTCCAAGGTCTAGAAGTCCATTTAAAAACTACTCATTGTTTTGGCCTAACCAGAACCCCCCTCACCTTTAGAACTTTAATTAAACAAACAAAAACAATCCAAAGCTATTCCGGTTCTTGGGGTGGTAATGCACGTGCTTAAAACCTGCTACACATTATCTGCGATTTCAGAAAAAAACAAGCTATGCTGGAGAAGGGGAAATTTTCCTCTGATTTTGTGAGGGGAAAAAATGAGTACACATTATGGACCCTCTGAGACAACTGATTGCCATGATTTGCTTTCAACCCCCCAATTCCTTTTACTAATTTCTTTCCCAAAAACAAGAACTGCGCACCCGAGAACAACAATGCCTGCTACTACCACCATTTGTCTAAGTGCCCCAAATGCCCAGCAAGCCGCCCTTCTGAGAGCGATGGGTCACTGGAAACTGCCAACCTGTAGGGCTTTGATCCAGGGAATCCTCATCTGTGCACAACTTCCAGCAAAAAGCCCCGTCCTCACTTTCAGAGTACAAATGCTCTTTGTTAGACTCAAAGGAATAGTTCTGAACTTTTTGGCACCATCTTCTCTCCTCAGTGAACGATTACAGTATGTTTCAAGGAGAAAGCACCTTCTACGGCGCTGAAGTCATCAGCTGGATACCCCACTGTTTCTTATCAACAGCCATCAGCATTTCCTTAACAACATATGAAAACAGCGCGGAAGACAAGTGTTTTAATAGAGAGCACGGCGACTACAGTGAGCTGAGGTAAGGCTCATTAAAACCACTGACATCACCATTGGCAAGCACAGAGAAGGGAAAACCTGTGTTTAATCTATTTCCTATTCACCACAAGCTTTAGCTGGAGTCCCCAATAATGCACTTTGTGGTTGACTTTATGGAAAAGATTAGTGATGCAAGAAAAATGTACTGAAACAAACAAGCATCTTTAAAAGTTACTGTGAGGTACCTCTGACAAGTAGTCTCTGCTCAACATCTGTTACAACACACACGCAGATAACACTAATGCACGTTCCAGCTGGCAGCAATTTCAGCTCCAGTCTATTAGTCCAGGCAGGATACAACACAACCAACTGGAGTTCCTATTACAGCACAAGGCCCATTCTTAAATCCAGTAACTAAAAATAAGTCGATACCGCATTTTATTTCCATTATGGGGGAGCTGGAGAGGCATACCTCAAGTTCAAATTCTCAAAGAGCAGTGTCTAGACAATTTACCAATATATCTTTCCTGAAGTTAACTGAATTTTCATACATAAAGTAGGCGCACTGTTAAAATACACTCACAGTGCAATCCTTACTCCCTCCTTACAATCCACCCTTGTTAAAAGGTACCCAAAGACCAAGTGTTTCAACAAATGCAAAAACTCAAGTGGTCCTCAAGTAAAAGACTTCAGTCACCAGTTAAAGCTTCCATGTATAGGGCCAACAGCGCGTCCTACCCCAAAAACACCGAGAGAAATGTCCAACCACGGGGTCATTCCAGTGCAGAAGAAGTAAGATAATGTGCAGTAGCTGTTGAAGTTCTGTGATCAACGTAGCAAATAAATGCAACCACTTCATCAGGGAGGAACACACTGGGGCAAAGCACAGCTCCCAAACGCCAGAGCTGCTCAGTACCCTGTGACAGCCGGACATCCATGGGACACAACGCTGACACAATGGGAAACAGCTCTGAAGGTGTCCCTAAAGGCAACAGAGCCAGGGGAATTAAAAGATCACCCCTGACTGAAGAAACAGTAGATTTTTGTACATCTGCTGCAGGAAGATCATGTCCCAGTCCTGCTATCAGCCTTGCTAAACCAAACATAGTCTCCAAAACTGTTCCTGTCCCACCAGCACCTTATTTGAAACAACGAACAAGGAACAAATGCATTTGTTGTTGACTTTAGGATTGTACAATGCATCTTATTCTGTACAGATTAAAGAGGGCTTTAGTACATAATGAACCCATCTACCTAATACAAAAATAAAAAGGTCGTGAACAAAAGGTCGAAATTAAGTAGATAGCCATCATGAAAACACAGCACGAGACTTGTGCAGAACTTCACGAGCCCCAGTCAGCGCCTGACCTGGGCACCTGCGATCTGCCCAGGTAACAAAGTGCCTTTAGAAGTCTGACACAAGGTAAACATGTTAAATAGTGCTGAAAAACTCGGCCACAGCTCTTGGTGACTTTTGCTTGAGCCGTCGTCTAATTATAACGAATTGGCACAGGTCTACTTGAAAGCTGAATTTGTCCATGTCTTTGTGTTCGCCACACTCATGATTGTAAGTGGTGTCTGTTTACATTTTTCTCGGCATTACTAACGTGCACACAGATATGGGAAGTATCTCATTCGGATAAATTAAAAACATCAACCAAAACTTAAACTAGCTCAAATAACTTCTTTTCAAAGAGATGCATGCATACAGTACAATTTTCCCAATCTCACACAGACCTTGAAAGAGTAAAGGAATGCAAGAAGAAACAATGGTTGCTCTAGTATGTTAATTGCAGTCTGAGTACTAACAAAAGGAATTCAAAATAGAACTAAACAAGGTAATTACAACGTTGCTATTTAACTTGACAGGCTATAATCTACATTTAATAAGCCTAGACAAGCTTTTCTTCATTGTACCCCAAAATGCCTATTTCAGCTTTCTTGTGAACATCATAAATAGGCAATTACTGATGATTCGGTTTCACCAAGTCCTTTCCTACCAGACCGAGTAATTGGATTTGGTGTTTTCATCCCCTTTTTCTTCTTCGTATAGGTAATCATTTACTGATGGAGACACCTCAAGACAAGTAATAGGTTGTACAGTCTTTCTGCTATGAACTCAGACAAAATTTACACCTATCACGTACAGCACGGGGAAAAAGCCATCTTCCCCACAAGGGGAGAGTCTTCTCTGTCACCCAGAAAGAGATGGCAGGAATAAACAAATCTATATGACTTTTAAAATAAGACGAAGAACAGAACAACATTCTCACACTTCTGAAGCTCATACTCCTGTTTCCTGTGAGTGCAACGGGAAAGCACCAACTACGCCACGGACATTCTTTGGGCGAGCTGCTGCCCAGCAAAGAGCTTGTACATCTAATTTCAACTTTACAGCACGTCAACCTGACTTACTCAAGACAAAACTAAACTCTTCACTGAAGTCAGCAAGAAAGGCTGCTGCCACAGGCACGAAACCAAGGACCGACTGCCAGCGAACATCTAGCACAGGAGGGAGTGACATCGTTACGGGTCAGGTTTGTCCTTTTCCACCTGTAAGGAGCAGGAAACAAGCCAGCTGTCTGCCCTGGTGTGTAGATACTGGAAATAGTAATTCACCACAGAAGAATTGTTTAATGCATCCCCTGCTCTAGCATGCCAAATCAGCAGCAGCTACGAGGTTGAATAAAACTGATTTAATTGAATTTCTGATTAAATATCTTTTCAATTATGGGGAAAAATGTATTGAGTTTTTGTTTTTCTTAAAAGAAACAAGATATGACTGGGTTGAAAAAGAAAGACCTTTAACTCTATCAATAGGCACTGTTTAATAAATAAATGCTGCAACTCTCCTTGCTGTGATGCAGCTGAGCATTAAAACAAAGGGGCCGCCCAGCAGTTACAAGTTACTGACCAAACAGACCCAGCCCTAGATTCAGGTTGGTTATTTTTTCTTCTTTGAGATGAAATGGAACACAAGAGAAGAGTATCTCTCATGAAAAATGCTACATTGTAAGTGGGATTATCATGTTTTTTCTTCCAATTTCCTAAGGACAGGAGGCCTGGATCTTTCCCCTTCCTTTGCTAATAGTTCAGGCTGAGCAATCACCTCAAGGCTGAGCCCAGCTTACAGAGAAATTCCTTCTGTTTCAGGACTGAAAATAATGATGTTACCAGTGCAGTGTTTATGGCTGTATCCTTCAAAGAGAAAACCACTGCTCAGTGTTTATCTTTATTTAAAAATATAACTATATGTCAACCACGTTAACAAGTAGCATTCAAAACCACATCTTCATTCTGCACTTCGCTTCTCAAAGGAGCCTTCTTAGTGGAGATTTTTTATTTCCCTTATTACTTTTATGGTAATTTGGAATTCAGTAAAACTCAGCAACGCTGGGAACCATTACAACCGCTCCATCCCTATGGGGAAGCAGATGATCAATGCACTTTTAGATGCACTCATGCACCCTCGACTTGCTACCAATTTAAATACACACAATTAAATTTGACCAACTTGAGTGCGTGGAAGCTGTGCTCATACTGTATCAAAGAAATACATCAGCAGTGGAGCTGAGCAACTCCGAACACCCCGTGTAGCTTGCAGAGCACTAGAATACAACTCGGCCACTGAATCGTGTTCGTTATCCTCCTGTGAACTTGTGCTGCAGCTCCCTTTCTGCGCTGTGGTCTGTTTCCCCATTCCTGCACCAGCATCGCCACTTCTCCTCCCTGCTTTTCTCACCCTATCTTATTAAAAAAATAAAGTAACAACAAGACCCTGCATAATTAGTCCCGTCTACCTTGAAATTGTTTTTGTGACACACGCTAAATTGTAGGAGTTCCACCTTAAAGCAAGGTTTTGCACCATTCGGTTTAGCTGAAGCCATTTCCTCCCAATGGACGGTAAGGGGAACAAGACGGAAGAAAAATGGAATTTAAAAGGAAGACATACAGAAGCCCCGTGGGGGATAACCTGGCCAGCTGACCTTCCCTTTGAAATTTTGCCAGTGCAAATTAAGTAGCTAGTCTGCAGCACTTCTGGCAGCAGCGTGGAAAGGAAGTTCAGCAGTGATTTTGGATGAAACACTTCCTCAATTCCCAACAACAGCACATTAAATATCAAAAAGGATAATAATGATAATAAGGAGGTGCTGGAAAACATTCTCAAAAACAAGCCAAGAGAGCACAGGAGGGGATTTGCAGAAATGAAATGCGATGAAGTAGAAAAAATGTAACAAGAAGTTCAGAAAGCTGAAGTAGATGCAAAGCACGCGTTACTCTGACACCATTTGCCGTGACTTAATACAAAGGCTGTAACAGAAATAGCAGTTGAAAACAAATAGAGGTAGTGCTTTGTTAGAAGACAAGGAGAAGGCCTTTGATAAGAGGCAAAAAGCCCCAGTGAAGTTTGTTACAACTTGAAGCTGCACTAGAAGGTTATTTAGCCATCGTGATCTGTGCTCACCTGAGCTGACCTCCCCAGTGCCTCGTGCGCGGGCGCAGCCGTGCTCGGGAGGCTGTGGGACCCCTGCTCCCCCTCCATCAGCTGCTCACCACCCACGTTTCCAGCCCTAAGGTGTTTCCAGCAGTGTTGGTGACAACTGGATCACAAATAGCCGCCGTCTGAGGACTTGATGGCTTCATCTCGCAAGGTGGATGGCACGTATACAACAAACCTGGGCTTCGGGCCAGCACGAGGGCAGCCTTCTGGTTACAGCAGGCAAGAGTCGCCAGAGCCCTGCCTCCTCTCCCAGTGCCACACACGGCTGTAATGGTGCATCCATGCAGTATTTTCCCCTTCTCAGAACTTCAAAGCTGGTGTTCAGAAACCTCTGGCACTTAGACTGACAACTGAAACCCAAGGCACCAGCCAGTTCTACTCTCTTCATACTACGTGGTGTTAAACAACAAGAACACACATGCACAGGGCAGGGACAAAATTATCAGTGCTTCAAAAATGACATAGCATTTGAGATTTTCCTGACTATATATTGCCAAGCATTATTCTACATTAGATCAGATCTGTAAAATTAAGAAAACTCCACATGCAAATGGAATTTTTAATTGGAAAAGGAAACAAAATTCCAACATAATAATGTTTTTGTTTTTTTTTATTCACAGAACATGAGTTCCACCCTTCTGCTTGCACTGATTTTGTGATATTCTGGGCTGCGATGGGATTAACCTTAAAACTAATGCTGGACACTTGAGTGAGGTCTGAGGCAGCTCGTGGCTCAACCACCCGCTGTACCATTGAACACTGAAATGGCTGGATATAGATGAGGTTTTCAAAACAATTCTCATCCAGCCTATTTTCAGAAACCATGGTAACAAGAAAGGAGTAATCAGAGGGTGATGATGGGGCACGAAGACAACGTAATGGATTCCAAACAAGGGGCTACCTCAAGCTGGAAGCCCATGGGCAGAGGAAGCAGCACCTGGCAGGCTCTCGTGGCACCTCTTTGGATACAGCTGTGAGTTAAATCCAAAGGACAAACACCAATCAGAGAAATCAAGTCAGTCCTTTACTGCTGTTTCTTTAGAGCTCCACTCTGTGAAATCCTAAAAGCCTGAACGCCTGCCAATATTGTATTTTAAAGATACGAACGGCTTAAACAGACTAGTCTTCACTTGCTCAGCTGCTATGATTTCAAAAGGGAAACCGATCAACACTCACATTAATAACCTCATTTCAACACCAGTCTGGCGTTATGAGACTGTATGGTTTCACAAGCAAAAGTCACAGTAGGTAAAAGTTGTTCTCATCGCAGGATCTGCAGCCAGGCTTTTTAATTCAGTAATTCTTTAACTTTTTCAAAGCATGCCAAGGAGAAAATTTCCCCATATAATGGAAGTTGTTCACAACAGTATCAGCAAGTATCTTGCCAGATGATAGGTGCCGTGTTATTGTGACACGTAAATCTTCCATCAGTTGTCACATCCAGTATTACGGATAACCCTGTAGAAGCTATTAGTGTAAGTCAACAGAAAATTAAAAGCATATAGTAATACGGATTAAAGGCTTAGCATAGACACAAAAGGATCTGTACATGATATTACATCTCATTAAAACATCATTAAGATGTCTTGGTTAATCAATGATTGAAAACATCCACTAAACATTAACCTTGACAAAATATATATAAAATCAGCTTTATGACATAGTATGACTACACTATACAAGCGCATAAAATAGGAAGCTCTCCACGTTCTTATAACCTAGGACGTGAACTTACACCATCTGCCACCCCGTCTTTTTAACCAAGGGAGGAACTTTTAACTCCCTTGGGCTGCTGACAGTCCCAGTGGCTACAAGTACAGTCGGTGCTACAGCTAAACCCCCACAAAAAATAAACTACATTAATCCCTCTTTTGTGTTCACTTAATACAAAATGTTACTCAAAACACGTATTACATAGAAGAAAACTTCTCCTGAAACGGTAAGAACTTTAATGTTATATTGGTTGAGCATCAATAACAGTTTCAGGAAGGCTTTCATGAAATACTGTCTGGCAAGTGCTGAAAGCTACGAGTCTTACTCGTTCAAATCGGAGCTGATGATGTAGCACAGGCTCCTTGATGCCCAGAACTAGCCCTACTTTTATCCCTTAGCAAGTCAAAAACTGAAATGTGCTAAAAGAGGCAAGGAGGGTTAGGAATAAGGATAAACTGCCATATAAAAGCAAAGGTCCTCAAGGCAAATTCCTGAGTTTGACATTACCCTATGCTTCCTTTTGCCATCAGGTGTTTTAACAACTGTGTATCCCACTACTGAAACCTTTGTTAACATTCAGCCGTACATCAAAAAAATCATTTGATTAAAATAGCCTGAAAAGAGCATTTCTAGGCACAAAACCTTCTTCTTTTCCTTTCAGGGCAATTGCTCAGCAGATTGCCCAAATGGCAGCTAACCGAGCCAGTCAAGGGGCAAAGACATTCACCTGGAGAGAAGCAGAAACATGGGCAGTTAGCACAAAAACCAGAGTTTCGTCTCAAAAACGAGAGTTTTTGACAGACAGCAAGAGCAGCATGGCTGGTTGCCGAAAGAAGAAAGGATGTGCAGCCATACTCAAGAAACCTCAGCTTGCATTGGTTTCTTTGGTCTGGCTTCCTGAATAAATGGAGCTCATGTGATTGACAGAATGGAGAGCTCACCACCTAAGCTGGACATAAAATTCAACTTAATTTTGGCAAGGACATGAGATTTCAGATATACCAAGTTGCCTTTATGTAACTAGTATCAAAAAATGAAGGTAGTGTGCTGCCAGGGACGATGGAGAAGTGGTAGATACAAAATTCTCACCAAAAAGCTATTGAATTCCCTGGAATAACTCCTTGATTATCCAAGGGAAAATGAAAATAAAAATATTTTTGTTAATACAGGCGACGTAACCATATTTGAAATACTTCCAACTCTGAGAGAAAAAGGGAAAAAATTAATATGATCAATAAATAAGCTTGAATCTAACAAGTTGAAGAAATGGTTTTCTAGGCCAACTATCCACCTCATTGAGCTGAGTTTCTCTCCCTGCCCCTTCCAAAACCTCCTCCACTTTCAGAAGATATCTTTTTAAAATTCTCTGCATCCCTTTCCTTACCCAACAAACCACTGCATTCATTTTTTAAAGATCTTCATGTGCTTGGAAACTCTCTGCACAGCTCGTGGTAGGGACTGCAGATGTCCTTGCCACAGTTATAGGAGAACAGAAGAATGGCAGAAAGTACCTAGACTTCTACTTGCTAGCTGCCTATTCCTGCCTGCCTCAAAAATCATGGAAGTCTAAATGTAGGTCCATTTCTCTTAAATGAAAGTTTTAGTTCAGTTTTATAATAAAAATGCTAGTTTTATCTTTGATTTTCACGGGCTTTGGGGGAAGAAAATAAACAACACATGCCCAGCACAACAACCGAAGAGATGCCCGTCTATGCTGTTTTTCCATCTGTTTTCCAGTCACAGTCAATGTTTCATATTATTAGGAAGGTTTTTTGAGGGGACGTTTCATCTTTTTAAATCACGTAAGAAACAAAAGAAAACACCCTTGCAACTATGTCAGATATAAAATACATACACCATGCAGCTCAGAATTTCATCAGCGTACAGTGTGCATCACACTTTTCTGCAACATGAATTGCTACTTACCACGTGCATCACACAAAATAAAAGGGTGTAACGGCCCTCACCTACACCTATACATATATACAAAGATGAGCTAAAGTAGGCTACAACTGCATGAAAAAAATTAGTTTGGTTCATTTCTGGAGAAACAAAAAACCTCAAAACCAGGTCAGCTCCCTGTCTCGGCTGAGAAACAAAACCCACAAACTTCTTTATCGTCAGACACAATTTATGATGCCTAACACAAATTGCAAGTGCTCTCGGAAAGAAGGACTCTCTTGGAAGGAGGAGGAGAAGCAAGGAACAGTTATTTTCTACAGATAACTACTTCCTGTACGGGTAATGATAGCTTTCTATTTCATTTTATCCACAGTCCCAATAACGGCATCATCATCTGCTTAAAAACATTCAACTTCTCAAACGTGCTTCATTTCTAGTTACCAGCTAGGCAGGGTGCTTAATTAAATGTTTAATTTCAACTAAGAATCACGACAATTAGAAGTCAGAGCTCCTGCAGCATCTGTAGACATTTTGTTCTACAAAGACACCAAGACGACATACAAACACAGGAAACTTTCCATAGGTCGGTGTCCTGGTGTTTCAGCAAGGTGAAACAAGCTTTCCACCTTTTCTTTTTGTCTGTGATTCTCTTCTAGCTACAAGTCACAGGGGGTAGGAGAAGACGCATCAAGGTCTGCGGAGCATGAAGGCTGGCACGTGCAGCACAGCTTTCAGAAACAATAACTGAAAGGTGTAACAAGTTCTACTGTAAATACAACTCCATAATTTTCAGTTATTTGAGTATTGACATAACAAAGCATAGCTTTCAAACAAATACAGCACCTGAAATTTAAAGAGGACTTCCTTCCAAACTTCAAGGTCACTGTCCGACACCAGCAACACATCAGAGCTGCTGAGAGCACTGCCTGGAAGGTGATGTTCTCACCAGCCGTGCTCCTGAGGATGACCAGACAAAGCTTGCCCATAAATTTAGACTGAGGGACACTGGTACAACACATGGTAAAATTCATCCTTCAAATCTGAAAGTTGTCAAAAATATTAGCAAATTAGATGTTCGCAGCTCATGGGAGGTGGAGTCCCTGCCCAGGGCAGGGGGCTGGCCCTGGGTGTGCTTTAGGGTCCCTTCCAACCCATTCTGCGATTCCATGATAATTTACACAATTAAGATTACTGCTAGCACGTCCTTGTGTAACTGTAAATGTAACTTTTAATCAAATTAATACTCCTTTTCTACTGTTTTTATTTGGCATCTATCTTCCAGGTGTGCTTAAGAGTATGCCCACACTGATCCTCCTAAGTCCTTTTCCGTGTGCAGACAATTACTTGCTGCTGAATTATTTCTCATCTTAAGCTTTCAGTGAAGGACACAACACATTTTTTTGCACTGTTCTTTCAGTCAGAGCAATCTTAGGACAGCAAAAAACAGTAACACATTCAGACACGTGCAAGATTTCAAAGCTGTATATTTCCAGTGTTGAACTGGCCACTTCCAACACATCACTTCACTAAGCAGCGTTATGCCTCATTGAAAGCCAGATCACAGAATTAATGGAAATGCAAGAGAAGAGAACAGGATTTTGGAAACACCCCACAGTTCCCGTTGAAAAAAATGATTAAGCCAGATAAGAACACAGATGTCTGCTGACATTTTACTTTAGAAGAGTTGAAGACGACCTTCCCCTTCAATGAACGGTTTACAAATCAGATCTGGCTGCAAAAAAACTGTGCTACCATCTTCATTTATAACAACCCCTACGAAAGCCAAATTCCTTACTAGCAATGAGCAGATTTCAAGGCAGCGGGGCCGGTACCTGCGCCACGGAGCGGCGGCCCCACACCGCCCAGCCGCTGCCTCATCACGAGCACCCAGCGTCGCTTTTCCTTCTTCTGACTTAGGAAACCAACATGCAACCATGAACAATATGTTTATAACATTATAATCCATATTCTGTAATATGTAAACAAGTACCCATTACTTAGAGGCCGTAGATGTGCATAATATTAAATAGTAACAGAAAACAGCTGCCTCCTCCTTCTGATTGTTTATATTTCTAAAGCATCCACTCTTTAAAATATTGTCCATGCAAATCAAAACATGCTGTGCCTAAACGAAGGACAGAACAACAACAACAGTAGTTTTAAAACACTGCACTTCCTGCAGTGTTACGCAAATCCAACTCCAGGCTGCAGCCGGAGAGCTCGCCTGCTTCCAAGGGGGAGCAGCCAGGGACGTGGGGAGGCACAAACGGCTCGCCTGGCTCTGCTGCACGGGTCACCCGCAGCACCTCCCCAGCAGCCCTGAGGCTGCTATTAGGTACAGAGAGATTGATTACATAGAATATATTCATCAATATCTTGATATATGTAGCTCCAACTGTACAGACACTCATACTTTGCTGATACGGCTTAGCAGAAAGCAAGATTTTTCTTACGATTTCCTCCAAATGTCTACAGCATGTGCCATGTTTCCCATCGGTGTTAGCTACAGGTACAAGCCACGTGCACGGATTTATCCATCACTAGAAAATAACCAACCCAAAACAAATGAAGTGATCACAAACTGACCATCTCCTTTCCAGCACAGCCCCAAATGACCTGCAGATGCCAAGCCACAGCTTGGCTACCATGTCACAAATGAGGCACCGTCAGTAACCAGTTCAGCTGGCAACTCCCTTGCAAAGTTTTTAGGGGTTTTGCTGATTTTAATTAGTCAGTATTGCTTTCATTTTAGCTCAAAAGCTTTTAAGAGCCCCTGGTACCTACAATACCAAAACGACCCAAGCTGGGTTACCAAGCAACACCCAGCCTTCCTAGAGCTATGAAATATTTTTGCATTGGTGGCCATTGTTTCGGTGCAGACCAAATGTTGTGGTAGCCGCAGTCTGTGCTGACACACTGAGCAGCTCACCCTTCCATCTCGCGGGCTGCGAAGAAGACAGGAGACCTGCAGGAAGGCGCTGCTTGCTTTGACTTTGAGAAGAATTTATCTGTCCCTGGATTGAGTTTCAGCGGGGCCCAGCCGCCCCTCCGCACGTTGCTGGATCTGGCCCCCTTCCAGCTGGGGAAGCTGCCCGTGCTCCTGCCCCGAAGCCCGCAGCTCCTCCTGCAGCTGACTTCACTTGTAGACGGATCGGCTGTGGTGGGAAGTCACAACCACGCGGACTGATTACTAAATCGCTGCTTACATTATCGTTTGCGAGAAATGCTGTTTACAAATCTGAAAGGCCATTAACTAAACACAGTGCAAAACAAGTGGTCTGCTTTATGTTTTTCTTCCGTCATCCCATTCCTACCTCTTTTTGGAAAAAGTGCCTGAATGGTTCGGGTCGCAGGGCGAGCACCGAGCCCCCAGCCGCTGAGCATCCCCGGGTACCAACCTGTGCACGGCAGCTGCAGCAAGTCCTTGCTGCACCAGTTTTGCTGATCACTGAATGGTCACCAAGCGAGGGAAATTTTTTTTTTTAAACAAGTGAAAAGACAGGGTTAGCTCTGTTTCACGTGTAGGACCATGTTTATAGTAACCACATTGAACAAACAAAACAAGCAAGAGTGCCGGACGTGTCACTAACACAACCGCAATCTTGCTGGTTACCACAAACAGGAACATCTGCAGGCAGCAGGTGAGAGCTCCAACGTGTACACAGAGAAGAAACAAGGTGAGCTCACACAAACGCTCCTCTAACGTTAGGTTCGTACTCGATGTGTCCCGACACCCCCGCAGCCAAACCTTCCCCGCAGCTTCCTGGTGTTCCGCTTCCCGCCCCCCATCGCCGGCTCCTTCCCCGCTGCTCCACACACCTCCAGCTCCCTGCCCACGAACGTGCTGAGAAACCAAACACAACAGTTCCGAGAGGCAGTTGTAATCACCTCGCATACCAAAGGGTATCTACCAGCCTGCTAGCTCTCCTGCACACCCCTGCCCACGGCTGGGAAGCACCCCTCTCGATGCGGCCTTTCCACGGCTACAAAACTGAGGACAACGAACCTCTGGGTAGTGCAGCTGGGCTCTAAGTCAATGAAAAATATTTATTGCAGATAAAAAAACAACAGCATTGAAATGTCAGACCTCCCCTGTGTGCTGTTTTCGCACCATTCACCAAATGTTTTGAAGGAATTCATCAACTTAATTTCTCTCGCAGTATCACCCCAAGGCTGCAAGAAGGCATCCAGAGCAACCATCAGTGCAGAACATCATGGTCATACATTGTTTTTCCTAAAAAGCCCAAATCAAGCAACTATGTAAACTGCACCGCTTTCTTCTACACCGAGACGATAAGATAAGGCTGGGGGAAAGATTACATCAAGTCACCGCAGCCCAGCACAGCAGCGTTGTGTGCAGCGCAGTTGTGTGCGTCTCAGCAGAGCTTCAACATTTGCTGGAGCTTTCCTATCTGCTTCACTGAAAACCAACACCTCTGCGTTTCACTGCTGGCTGTTTACGTGAAGCTAAAGTTAGAAGGCGAGCTGAGCGCCATCGGGGGAATCAAGACAAGAGTGCAGCCAAGAAAGCCGATGCACGGGGAGCCTGATCTCACCCTTACTCAAGTAAGGAAGCGAAGGAAGTAAATTCACGTTCTGCCAACAAATGTTACCGAGCAGAGATTTTGAGAGGACACAAAGATGTGTATTTTTAAGTTCAATGAAATACAAGTGCACGTCATGGAGAGCCAGCTACCTTTTTATAACCCGTCTAAATGCCACTTACAGCAGACAGTTTGGGCTAAATATAAAAAGTCACAAATCTCACATATTGAGATAACTTCCACAGCGGTGCTGAAATTACCTTTCAGATCGTACAACACGACTTTGCCCTTCTCATCATAAATAGGTTGTTTCAGAACAGCCAGGAAAGGGCAACCACGCAGCGCTCTGCGATCAGTGGGAGCAGAAAGGCTGAAGAGATGATATGGGTACTTTGTGTATTGCTCCACAAGAAACCAAAGGGTACAAAACACCAAAGGCAAACCCTCCCTCAGCTCACAGCTTCGGCCATCTCTGCCTGTGGCCAGGCTGGGTCACTTCTGCCTGGGGCAGCTGGATTCACGGGGCTGCCACGGGAATCAAAGCCTGCAAGGTGTGATGTTCTGCGGCACCAGGAACCTGAGGCGGGGAGGGGACAGGAGTCCAGGCAGAGGTCTGCAGCCTTCACTATTTAATCTTGTTAAAATAATTCTTCCATTCTAATGGCAAATGTGACAGACGGGCTGCCAGCCCCACGCTAGCCAGAGGTACAAACAGAACTCTGGATACAGCTTATTCAACAACTTATCAGATGTTTTTTCCTCTTTCTAACAAGCCCCTTTTGTATTTGATCCAACCAAGCCGCATCTTTTCTATCTGTGGTAATGTCCTGCAGCCTGCAGCAGCAGCTGGGGACAGTAGCTCTGATTGTCCCCGCTTCCCGGCCGGCTTGGAGCTGCATGTCTTCCACCGCCTCTCCTGTGCCTCGAGCTGCTGGGAGGATGCAGCTGCCCAAGAAGCCCTCCCTGACATGCTGTGTTACGGTCAATTACTTCATTATTAGAGAAGAGTATTTTGGACTGCTTCTGCCAACCTCTCACAGCTAAATAACCAAGCAAAGCTTCAAATCCAACTGCCAATAGGAATACACATATATTAGGAAGTTGGATTGGATTTCAGTTTCTGCTCTACAAATATAGTTAAAAAAAAAAAAAAACACACCACGAAGACCACAACAAACAGCTTCCATAGAAACAGAGAAACAGAACTGCTCCAGTTGTACAGGCTGAGAGCTCTCCCCCTTCAGCAGCGAGCAGGCTGTAACGTTATCTGTAAGCATCCATCTGCAGAAGAATAATGCCCACGCTTTAAGTAGCAAGGCCACTTGAATGGATATCGAGTGCTCTGAATTCATCGCTCCCGGTATGCAGTTCACAGCTTTACTTAGCCACAGAGAGAACCTCAGCATCTTACACTTCTCTTTATGCTGCGTTTGTCAAATCCTCTCTCCCTCAAAAGCGTACTCAGCCATGTGCTGTCAGCTGCCATTTTTGTATTCCTCCCCTGGAAGACAAGGCGTTGAAGCTTATCCCCGAGCACTGGACTGCAACACGCAGGCCCCGATGGCCCTCTGCACACCTCTGTGCTGCCAGGGGGGCTCCGCATCACCCCAAACCCAGCAGAGTCGGGCCCGCGCTGGCCTAGGCCCTGTCCCGCCTAGGTCCAAGGGGAGCCATGCCGTTTGGAGGAGCCGTAGGGCTGCCAATGGATGCGAAAAGCGGCCCAGCGGGGTTTTATGTTATACTTCGGCCTTCCTTAAAAGGCCAGGTTTGAGAAGGGCTTAATTTCCCCACACACTTCCTTCATCCTTACAGCTGATTATTTCTAGGAGGCAGGAGGAAGGCACAAAGCCAGCTACCTCACCGCCATTCTCCCCAGCCACCGGAGCAGCAACGCCGTAAGGCAGCAGGACGGTGAATTTCTCCTGAGCTTTTCAGGCAGGCGCATCTTAGAAGGTGACAAAAAGCAAAGGAGACTTTCTCCATCCACTTGTTTTTCACTGCTGCATGCCACGGCTGGCACCAAACCAACTGAAATCCTAAGCCTCCTAAGGTCATGTCTCCAATGTCAGAGCTCATCGTGTTACCAACCACTCTGGTCGTACTCTTTTAGTGCCTTCCTCCCCACCCACCAAGAGTGGCTTTTAGATAGGCTCATCATACTCATTTAATGCAAATTAAAACACTATTTTCATCAGGGAATACAGCATCGGCATGTAACAGAATTTTCACGGGACTGGATGGAAACAGCAGATGCTCAAAACCAAACCAAAAAAGGTACAGAGCTGCTTCAAACAGCAAATATGAAAAACCGTTCACAGAGTAGTAAACATCGGCATTTGTATGCACGTATTTCATAATTTAAGAAATTATTCTCTGGTCTGAAGAAGCAGCCTTTTTTGTTGTTCGTCAGTCCTGAAATCACTGAGCAGGCTTTACTTTATACGCTTGCACTCGGCATTAAAAATAAATAAATAAACCAGAGGCTCTTTTTCTGTATTCTAAGAAGTCGACGTCTACAGATGAGATTTATGGTCTCTTTCAAGGAAAGACTTTCATGTAACTTAGGATTAATTTACATTCTGAGCTATCAAATTTTACTTCTGAATTGTGGAAAGAGAAAGAAAGGACAGGGAGTGCAGGAAGAGAGCGAGAGAAGCTCTCACAGGGCTCACGCTCGGCGTTCTTCCAAGACAACTATGCCCCAGCAAGAGAAATTCAGATGGCTATATCCACGTGAATAACCAACTATTGCTAGCACAGCCTTCTTAGCGACAAATGCCAGAGCAGTTTGACACTAGACTAAGGTGAAGCCTGACTATGTTCAGATATGGACATAACCTCGCTCTTTGATTGAGAAAGTTTTCCTGCAGAGTAAGTACATTGCAGAACAACGGGTTAAAAATGGGTCAAGTTTAAAACAAGTATCTTTGAAAGGAATGTCCTCACCATTTTTTCTCTTTTTCCTGTTATGCCACTATGAGCATTTGTTCAGATTGGATGTTTTTAGCCTTGCAACCTCTCCGGTCTTAAAATTACGCATAGACTCCGAGTTCTCTTTATTAATATGACTTTTAGAAGATTTCCACCCAGATTCATGCTAAAAATATAGCAAAGAAAACCACTAACAGCACTAGGCATACTGTCTTCCAGTTACTAGTGGTTACCACCCTACAAGCCGCTGCTATACTGAAGTTAACTTTAAGAGATTTTTACAAAACCACATTTACTTGCAAATGGTGTAATACACTCTCAGACTCTAACAGAAGAGCTACTCACATCCTTCAGATTAAGATTCAACGTCTTTTAACTGAGGCTCTACTCCCCCTCAGGAGCATTGCATCAATATGCAGCACTGGCAACTCAGGCAGAGGCTGAAGAACTCACATTTCTCAACGTGCAGCAGGACAGAACCGAACACCGAGGAGTATGTCGTGCTGATCAAGTGATAAAAGGTGTTTGGAGTCTTGTTGCATACACAACAGTGTACCTGCTCCCCACCACAAACACTAAAGGAAGCTAAATCTAAATAAAATCTTACCACTTCCAGCTGAGCACTGTCCTGAACCTCTCCTTGCAATCCGAAAGGAAAATGATGAGTGTGACCCAGATGAATCACATTCCCAGATGGACTTCCCAGTCTTTTTTTCCTGGCTAGAAAGAAGGAAATTTTTTCCAGTTTCCTATGAAGCAATAATCATGTCAGCTTGCAATACTGATAAATTTAAATAAGTAGATCAAAAGTCTCCCTGGGAGGTACAGCTTACTGAACACAAAAAAAAAAGAGAAGAACCTTCACGCCTCCACCTAACCCTGCTACAAATGAGAACACAATTTTGAGCGAATGACAAGGATACCACAGAGCTGCAGAGCTCAGCGTGAGAAGTGCCCAGCTGGGACAGACCCACAGCTCCCCTTGTCCAGAAGGCATCTCCAGCAGGGCAGCAGAAGGTGCTGTTTCGAGACAATCTATAAACCATGGTCTGTGCAACCACTACCTGCTGACCAGGACTTCTCCTGACCCTGTCTTGAACCCGCTCTGACTGCCTGTTTTCAAAACATCCTCTGGCTGCAAGTTGCATAAATTCACTGGCTGCTGTGTAAACAAATACTTTCTTTAATCTGTTTTAAACTGATTCCCAACCAGTTTCATCAAGTGTCCTGTAATTCTGGTACTGCAGGATTTCTGTCAAGTTCTGCATTCACCTTACCCACCACCTTCAGGATTTTGTAAATCCTTATCACCTTTCCCCTCTCGGCTTCTCCTCTCCTAACTGCAGCCTTGTAAATGACACAAACTGCTGCTCCACGCAGGGCAGCGATACCATCCCTTTGAGCCTGAGTCGCCTTTCCCTGTCCCTTCCCTAAACTACATCTTTCTTAAGATGCAGACACCAAAACTGCACCCGGTGCTCAACATGCGGGCACACCAATGTTTTAAACACTGGCAAAACGACACCTTTTTCTGATTCTCAGTACCTTTCTCTTACGATGCCAAAAAGCACTGCCTGTGGTTTTCCGGCTGCTGCTGCTCCACGTTTGCAACAAGGACAGAGGGGAGCTGTGAGTGACAACGACAAGGCCTCTCACAAGTTACAGCCCTCAGGTCTGAGGTCAGCATCACACAGGCGTGGTTTAGACGCATTTTTTGCTTACTGGAAAAAAACTTCTGCTCGAAGACTTCTGTTTACCTATGCTGACGTTCCTCTACCACGTTCCTACCCACTCAGTCACAACGATGGCCTTCTGGAATTCCTCAGCACTGACGAAGCATCTGACTACCCATCAGGAACGGGAATGTTGGTTTTCATCAGAACTGGAATTATTTTGAGGCTGGTGCAAGCTAACAAATCGGGCTGCTGTGCTGAGTAATGTCTGGAAGCCAGAGGGAAGGCAACTGAGATCACTCAAGACCACTACAGCTATTTCTATCATTGTGGGAAGATTACTAAAGACAGAAGATTTATTAAGCAGGGCAGAAATCATAGGCAAAATTTTAGAATGTTCTAAAAATAAAGAAAATGAAAAAGAGTAACCACACCTCCATGACTGATGGGTGAGGATAGCAAACAATCTCTTTTCCTATCACATGATCACATTTGGGAAGAGTACCCAAAGGGCTTTTGAGACATTAAAGACATGAATTTTGATCTTAAAGGGATTTTTTGGACATTCTCTGCAGCTCTGTTTATTGGCATTAATACCAGCCATTGTTTAGTCTACAGCTAGCTCTCCCACCTTTGAAAGTGGTGGTGCTTGAAAAAAAAAAACTAGAAGCATAGGGTAACATGTTTTTCAGTGCACTTCCATTCGTTTCTTCCTCAACAGGTAAACATTCACCTACAGTCCTCAAATGCAGAGGACTGATTCTGCCCGAGTTTCGCAAACAACTTGCCCAATTCCAATACCTTCAGCTGAGCATGGAAAACAGACTGAGCAATCCCCAGGAGATCAGCAGGCCTTGTGTGGGCTGGGATGTGCCAGGAGGCACTGCTGATCACCCAACAGGTGCCACTGTCTTTGGACAAGACACACTTGGGGCCTTCCTGCATTTTGTGAGCCAGTAGTATTTGGAACAAAGAAGTGCACCAAATATGTTTAAATGTGTTGACTAAATTAATTGGAACTTGAGTATTTGTAACCCAGTGGAGGAGGGTTAACCTATCTTTTTGTCTTTTATTTCCTACTTGACTTTTCCTTGGATTTGACTTCTCAAGTCCAATTCACTTCTTTCTTCATATCTTTCTGAAGTCTAGCTGTTACATGTGTCCATAGCACCGAAGGAGAATTCCCTGCATTTACATATAAATAATATACCAGGCTGTAATGCATTGTTCATAGCACTTCAGACAGTTCATGGAGGCAGCTACTTGATCGTTACAATGGAGGAAATCAGATCTGCAACACTAACTCTGGTAACACTCTGGCACAATGACCAGAAAGCAAGGTCCCTTTCAGATCCATCAGCCATCAGTCCTCACTTCTACTTTGCAATGAAAAATGACTGTGAAGACAGTCTTCAAAATTACCTTTTAAAAAGTTAAAGAAAAATCCAAATAACATTAGAGGGAAAAAAAAAAATTACTATCATAGTGAAGCTTGAAGCAGGATTTTTCTGCTAAAGAATTCTGTATTAGAACAAAGCCGAATCACCACAAGACTGACAGAAATGAAACAAAAACTTACTCAAATTAGAGGGTTGCGACAGCTTATCACACAAGAATAATTGACCAACAATGGTAAACAAAAGCCTTAAGAACATCTGTGATTAATGCAAGACCTTAAGAAAACAAGTATTTTGGCTCAGCTGCCTCCTGAGCACTAGCTGTTGTACCACCATAGGAATTGTCATCTATCACGCACAGCACTGCCAGGAGCCGTCCCCTAGAAGCACACAAACATCACGTCGCGTAAGTACAACGCTGGAAATAGAAAAAAATAAGACCAAAAAAAAAAAAATTAACACAGAAATAAACACTAATTTTGAAACTGAGAATTTCATCAGTCTCTGTTGATCAGACTTTACAAGAGAAAGCTACTGTTCTTAGTCTTAGCTAGCAGTAGATTTAGGCAACCTGGCAGCTAAGCGCGCGCTCTCAATGCGAGCAAAGCAGCAGTCACTTGCTGGGAGTCTGCTTCCACGCAAACATAACTAACACATTCCTTTTGTGTTTTTCATCTTAAAAAGAAGTGTATCCACTGCACGTAACAACTAGGATCTATCCTATTTAATGGAAAAAGGTGTCTCATCCCCCCCAAGAACTCCACTAACCTCACAATTCTGTGTGCTGTCTCTTAAATAGAAGAAGTATTTTTTTTTGCTTCTTTCTGTTTCCCTACAAGCCAGCCAGTCAGAATTATGCTGCACTGTGGTATCACAGTGGCAAAGCCATGCTAAGTGCAGAGAACATTTTGAACCCGACCAGCAAACAGGACAGACAGCATGTCCTCTCCTAGCCCCCGGGGCAGAACGCAGGGCCATGAGCACGCCCCGGCTGGGCACGGCGAGGTGGAGGTCACTCTTCCTTCCCTGCTTTTCTCAGCCAGGCACCTGCTGCTCTACCGGACAAACCACGGGCATCCCCTCGCACATCTGGCCCCGAATAGCTGGATGCTAAAAACAAAACAAAAAGCACTTCCATTCATAAATGGAAAGAAAATTATTAAGTGACTTTGCTATTAGTAACCTACTGCCACCGAACAAGAAAGAGATCTCTTTGCAGAGCTGCCCTGCTGGAAGCTGAAGCAGGAGGTGCACTTCATCTCCTCGTCTGCCACAGGGTTTCTCTGAAGGACAGGAGCTGGCCCCCAAGCTCCCAAGCAGGTGAAAATGGCAAACCAGCCCGTGGAAGGAGCGAGAGATCTCAGACCAGACAGCAAATTAAACACTAGCAAACGTGGGAAGCATCAAGAAGTTCAAGAAAGAAAAAAAATAAATAAATAAAAGGAAGGATTTGTGTAGTAAGAAATTTTACGAAGTAGACATTAGTGCTGTTGCAGTGCCTACTTCAGGGAAAATAGCTGGAAGCATTAAGCTGCATGGTGCTACGTGTTGCGGCCTCTCAGTCTTGACCACACAACCAGCAGCTCCAAATTCCTCTGGGGACTATCAGGAAAGAGCAATCTGGCTCCTAATTATCATGCATCACCATTCCCTCACGTAACGTGCTCTGACTTTCTGATTCTACACAGGGAATGGTGTTTGCCTCAACATTCAAGTAAAAACAGATTTTCACATTATTAAAAGGATAAATTTCTCTTGAAGGAAAAAAAACCACACACACACCTTTGTTACTTACATAGATTTTTATCTTCCTCTTATGATTTAAATATTTTTTTCACTCAGGACAGTCTGTTTACACTTTTAAACAAAGATGCAAGTAGTTCATTAAAATGAAGCCATTCTCAAATGTTCTTCCTTTCATCCTAAAAATTATTTCCTTCCTTGTCCAGCTCCAGATGTTCTGCCTACTTCGATCCCACAAGACATCAGAAAGCCTTAGATACAATTTCATAAACTGAAGATGACTTTCCACTCAACATTACTTCTGCTGTCTTTTCCTTGTGAAGTGTCTTAAGTAACAAGTCAGCTGCTTTGAAACCATACCATAGCCTCTATCTCTGTTTTACTTTCCTTACAACCTTTGTACGCAGAATCTGTTTTCAAAACATTTTGAAACCTGTGTGTGCAACAGCTTGTTAGCGAGTAAGCTGCCAGAATACACACACTTCAGATATTAGCATGTGCTAAATCAGGTTTTGAGTTGTAAGCACCTTACTCGGGCATCCCAAGTTTGTTTAACTTGGTGAAACAGAAAAGGACTATTACTATCACATTTACCTTGGCACGTATACTCAATCCTCCACAAAAAAGCGCTTGGTCCCACGTAAGTCAGAGGCAATAAATAACATCTTTTATAATCTCCTTAGGACAAGCAGTGACCGTGTCTCAAACACTGTAGCTCATCCCTCTCCTCTTTCAACTTCTCTGCTCTACGTCCTAGATCAAATCTTCTGGTTTCTTTAATCTGCATTTGCCATTCAAAAACACATTAGATTTAAAAAGTCTCCCTGTAAAACATGTGGTACTTTCTAAAAGGAAACAAAAGAGCTGACACATGAAATGAAGATAATGCCTGAAAGATGCACTTACAACTTTGATATTTGTCTTTTTATACGTCTGTCCACAGCGGTGAAGCAACATTCACCTTCATTTCCACGGTGCTGAAGGACTGCCCCAGGAATGTCTGAGCTGAACACAGTCCGTGTCTTCAGGGGTCACTTCTTAGCGCTCAGCCTTGTCTCACATCCCAGACTGAAGCACTCAAGGGAAGATGCAGTCACCCTCTGTTGACTAGCACTGTTTACATGTGTTCATTTATATCTGTCTTGTTCCATTTGAATGAATTATTAATTTGAGGTTCCCTCTGCTAGGACTTTCATCTGTTAAGGCATTAAGTTATTAAGGGAGATGAGGCACGTGATGATGACAGGTTAGTGAATCCAAGATGATTATCTATTATCCTACGTCTTTTATGAATTGGTCGTGCTTGACCACAAGGATAATGGACACAGTAAAGAAGAGTAAACTTAACAGTTTCATCCAAGATTTTTTCAGCAAGATCAAACTATAGCATTCTGTCAGTCACGTATAACTTGGCCTGCACAAGAATTATGCTCACAGAGGTGGAGCACTATAGGTTCCTACTACAGATAACCCTGTCACTTGCTCTACTGAAGTAATCTGAATGATTCACACAAAACTAATACAGGTTTGATGGTCTAAGGAAGTGGCATTTTGTAGCAAGGGGATAAGAATTTCAGCGCTAATTAAAAGGCCTGATGAAAACAGAATTAAAGTACAAAACACAATGTCAAATTGCAAAAGAAACAGTATGCGTATTGCCAGTGATAATTAAAGAAAATATTGCACATGCACTTTTCCAAGAAGAAAAGGTAATTCAGTGCTTGCAAGCGCCATGCTCGCTCCTGTCCGTGCTGACTCTAGGGCGTGCAATCCCCTGTGTGTCCATAGAACAGGTTTTCCTTGCGCTGCAGATCCCTCCTGCTTGCCTGAATCTCTCTCTGACCTCTCCAGCAGAAGAGAAGTTGTCCTGGCTGCCAGGTTTAGCATGCCCTGCTGTTTTAAAAATAATAACAACTTAACATGTTAGCAGCACACACTTTAAAAAGAGAAGCTGAGGAGGAAAAATGGCGATGCGGCTCTGGGAAGCGGCGAGCAAGCAGCTGGCCGGCAGCTGGCGCGGACGAGCGCGCACCCCGAGCTGGAGGCAAGCGCTGAACTTTGCCCCATTTCCCGAATTCCCGTCCTGCAGCTCCTGCCTGCGAGCAGCAGCCCCAGCGCTCGCAGTCGGCAGGGCTGTTTTCTTCGGGTTTGTCAGCAACACGCTGCCAGCTCCAGACCCAAAGCAGCTGAGGGGGTAGCAGCACCTTCCAAAGAGAGTGTTTGCGTCCTGCCTCTCGACCAAGCCACCTCAGCCTCCCACCACGCAGAGCTGGGAGTGGAAACCGAGGCCGAGCTGCAAACAGCCCGTGCCATCAGCAGCTCCCTTGAGCCCCGCACTTTGTGACTTGGGGCGCTGGACACCGCATCTAAAGCCACTACAGAAAAATTCACGCATCCCGAATTAAATATCTGACAATTTCTAAATCACAAAAGAAGTTGAAAGGTTATTCTATTTTTCCAAGAACTTAGTTTCTGCACAGCTTTCCTTTTTCTCTCACTTCAGCTGTGGTTCCATTTGTGCCTTGCTAAGTCTCTGCTAATTCCCACCCTCAAATTGACCCCCCCACACAGGTTCCCTGTTAGTTCACCTGAAATGGCTTTTCAGCCCTGCAGCCACCCCCCGGTCACCTGCTCACAAGATCCAAAATACCCTTCTCCTGCTTCCCAGAACACTCTGAAACATTTTTCCATCCTTTACGTGACCTCATCCTTAAGGACACTTTAGAAAACAGTGTTCGATGCCTTCTGACTCACAGCCAGTGGTTTCACTGGCAGCCAAACATGTGCACTCCAAAACACTCTGCAATCTAAATTGCAAATACAGTACAAGTATATCAAGTTGCTTTACAGTTTAAGGCTTCTTATGTGAGTGGAAAAAAACTCAAAAATAAACAGAATCAAATGCTATACCCTACCTTATGGAAAGGACTTCAGTTATGGAAGGATTGCGAATGTTTCGTCCAAAAAGATATCCCAACCGTCTATCTGTGCTTTGATAAAGCTGAGCAAACAGCTTCCAGCAATAAACACAGGGGGAGATCTTTAGATGGCAGTAGGTAAAAAAGCAAGTACAAACTCACACAGAGAAAGAATAAAGTAAACGAAAACATGGGGGGGGAGGAGGGGAAGAGAGGAACCCACCCACACCTTTTTATCCCCTGAAGTGCAAGATGGAATAAAAAAAAAAAAAACTTGTTACAGAATGATGGGTTTGGCATCAAAATTCATACTTATCTTCTCCCTTCCTTTCACCTCTCTAAAATTCTAAGTTAATTTCAGAGCTTTCTGAACTTCTTCCCCAAGGCAAAGATACGAAGCAAACTTCCACTGGAAAACTCCCTGCCTCTTCTCCGTGGCAAAGCACAGCTGTGGAAGGGAAGGGCGTGCTCTCTTTGAAGTCTCGTTATTAGCAGGTCTATTTGTTAAATTCAGCTATCCCTCTTGCACTGCTCAAGTGGTCGTGCTGTGCATTTTGATACCTTTTGCTTGTCTGCGTCAGTTGCCTAGCCTGGTGTTCTCTCAGGTGCCCTCAAAAAGAAGAACCTCCCAGGCTATCCAGTTTCATCATTGCTGAAATCACTGAGGATTCAAAGTTAAATGACCCGGGTCAGAAAGAGTTGGGAGCTCTTCCTCCCTCTTCAAAATGCTGAAGTTTCAGGCAGTTTTCAGGGCAGTGACCACGTCTGTCTGCTCCACTGCACCGAGAAGCCAGGTCGGCAGCTCACACGGCACACAAAGCACATTGCACACCCCCGAAACCATTGCAGAGAGGATAAAAAAGAAAAAAAAAAAAGCAGATCATCTGTCATTTGCTTTTTAAGCAGGTATCACTCTATGTTAAAAAAGACCCAGTTCTTACAGAATAATGAAAGATGGGCTTCTTAAAAAGCTCTCTGTAATTCTTAAATTCCAATCAGCAAGTAGAGACAGCAAGACAGATTACAAGGTAATGACAGGAATTACACGTGTGATTCAAAGTTAAACACAGAGAAAAGGAAGCTGGTACATACAACGTATTCCTGGTTATAACCTTTATGATGCAGGCTTGAAAAAATCCTACAGCCAGCACTTCTGGGCATGTTTCAGCAGAAAAGCTACTGGGACAGAGGAGCGGGAGAAGGCCTGACAGCTTCACTCGAGGTTTATAAGCACGGTGAGGCTCACTGATCTAAGCCGTATGAAGGCTTTGAATCTCGGCAGCGAGCAGCAGGTTTGGACCAGGCCCAGCATGGCACCGGAGCGGGTGCAATAACCTGTGATAGCGGCTATTTGTATCGCTTGCGCTGCAAGAGCGTGCGGCAGCCTCAGCCGCAGGTGAAGGCCTCGCTTTGCTGGCTGCTGAGCAAACAGAATAAAATGACAGGCCCTGCCTCAGCAGACCTATAGGGAGAGAGAAAACAGACAAGCAGATACATCGGAGCACGGGGAAATAACAGCGTAATATTTGTCAACGTGTCGCGAGCTGCATGTGCACCTTGCCAAGGGACGCAGCTGGGCTATTTCTCATCTATTAATGAACATACAGCTGCAGTGGTGCAACCACCAACCTCCTGCCTGTGTCCACATCAGAGGACTTCCATCCAAACGGTGAGGACTCTTATCTTTAACTGTGCTTAGCATACTAGCACAGCACACTCTGCAAAAGGCTGAGCGCTGGGGGCTGGGCTTGGGCAGTTTCATTCTCCTGCCTCAGGTGACTATCCTCCCGAACAGAGGAAAGCTTTAGAAACACCTCTTCATTATTACCAAACACCAGGTAACGTGTGGATGGTCAAAAGATAAGTGATGGGTTACAGAGGCAGAGCCTCCGTTAACTCCTTCATGGCCAGAGGCCTGGGATGATGTGGTTACTGCTTCCAAACGCGGCCTGCTGCAGAGGTCACCGTACCACCCATCAGTTATGCCACCCACAAATCTCAAGGCTTCTTCTTTTGAAGTAAAAATTTCATTAACTCACTTTTGGTCTTAGGGACTTACTCCTTACTTGGCATTTCCTGAAAAGAACCCTAAGGTTTTTCTTTGAAGTTCATTATTTTTCTCCCCTCCTCTGTCTAGCTTCCTAGGCCTCAAACACAAGGAAAGATCTTTATTTCCCTGTTTGAAGGAATGCCCTGAGTTATTAGTATTTCATCCACGTTACAAAAACAAGGAAACACACATCTGTTCTTAACTTTCAAACAAGTAATAAAATGGTAAAAAGCCTGAACTAAAATACTTGCATGTGGATCTTCGAAACAAAATCTAGAGTATGCCTTGTGGCATAAAGAAGAGTCACCTTTTAGGGCTTCATGGCAAAGGGAATTACTCATCTATTCTCTGTATGTCAAAATCATGCATTGGGCAACATAAACAACCAGCTCACATGTTGTTGATAATGACATGTTTATAGAACAAACCTCATTGTATTTTTCTACTAGCTAAGTGTTACAAAAAGTTTTGTGCGACACATTTCCCAAGCAGCAAGAGATTGTACGCTTTCCGCGAGCCCAGAGAAAAGAGAGAGCCTAACTCAAGAGAAAACAAAACAAATCAACAGGAAAAAAAATACACTACGAAAACCAGAAAAACAAAACACGAAACAACAAAACCCCATCAGCTTTGTGCATAAGGCTCGCTTCCACATATTAGACTGCAAAAGTTTCCCTCACCCTAAAGCAGGAAGAGACCTTGTCCCTTCTGCTTCACACCACCAGTATAATGCCTCAGGACCCTGCTATCATCCTGCCCAGATGAAGGCCTCAGGACCCTGCTATCATCCTGCCCAGATGAAGTAAGCACTCTGAAAACTAAATGAAAATGTTGCAAGGAGATGACGGTCATAGTTTCATCCTACTTGAAGCCTGTGCTGAAGCTCCAATAACCCATTCTTCCTCCTGACACGGTATCTAACAAAAACCAAACCAAACAAAAAAAATCAAAAAGGAAGCAGCACTCAAGAGAAGGAGGCTCCTCCAAACAACGGAGATCAGAGGCACTGGGGGAAAAAGGTAGAAATTAAGTGGAAAACAACCAAGTTTGGAACAGAGTAGGGAATGTGACCTCTTGTCTGCCATCTGGACAAAGGAGGAGTTTTATCAAGGCTCCATGAGCATACAAGGCATTTATTTTTGGCAGAGTGCAGAAAGCAAAAGCTATCATAAGGTTGTAAAAGGAGAACAAATATAGTTGACCTAACAGCCTAGGAAAATTGTATTTCCAGCCACACACAGTAGATGTGTGGATTAGATGGGGAAAAACTAAACAAGCCAGAGCTGAAAAAAGGAAAGCAGAAAGTACTGACTTCAAATGATAGAACTCTGGACAAAAGCTGAACTGGGAAACCAGCAAGAAAAAAACAGCTCTGAAATTTTACAGTCTGCAGAATTTAGATACACAGCTGGAGAAGGAGGTCCAAATCAAAGACAGCATGTTCACATCAGCGGCCTGATTCAACACACGAATATAATGTCATACGCTGTGATCAGAAACACAGAGGACTTACGGGGGCTGGGGGTGTCTGGTTTAGCCACATGGAACTTGAGCTGATGACTGAACCTTGAATAGCTGCTCATACCTGCAGCCCACATAAGTAAACGAAGTCACTCAACCTACCCTGGTTAAAATTATACCCTGCTGTAAAAAAAATAAATAAATATATATATATTAAAAAAAAATCATCTGCTATGGAATGTCTTTGTGTCTTCCCCAAAGGTCAAAATGAATATTTTGCTTTATTCTAAGGCTTTCTTTTTGTCCAGACCAGCCACTATTATGCATGGTATTGAAACACTTACAGAAAAATGCTAACTTCTTCTAATTCACACTTCTTGTCTCTCTGTGCAAGCATGTACATAGGCCAGCCTTTAAAATCACAGCATTTCTTCTTGCTTAATCAAAGCCTTGTGTGAGGACACTGACACACAATAACTTGGTACTATTCAGCCAAATCAGAACACCCCACGTTCAACAAACAGACGTATGAAACAGATTTTACAAATCCATGACATACATGTCAGAAATATTTCACAAGTGATTTTCATTTCCAATCTTTGATGACCCTTTTTTCTCCAGAAAACAATGCTCTTGAGCGGATGGGCTTCAGCAGCACTGAGCATACAGCCCTCACTCTAACGCGCACATACACGTCAGTGGGGAAGTAGGAACCAGAGAAAATAAGAGTTCAATAGCATGCGCTATCAACTTTTAAACACTGATAAGGAATCCGTGGAAAAGAGCATTTGTGGACATGCAGCAGCACTGCGGCATAGCAAGCCCTATCTGCTCTCTCTGTGCCACTCCACTGAAGTGGATGCCAGTTTTGCCTCCAAACCCTTCAAGGGCAAAATTCCTCCCTAGTGTGCGCACACATGAGCAAAGCCTTCTCCTCCTGCCGCCCTCAGTGTAACGGTACAAAGCACAACCTGACGTTAAAACATGCTAGTGGTACCGAGAAACCAAAACAAGCCCTATATTCCTAAAGCAGTGCAATTCCAACAGCAAAAGGATCCAGAAGGCAGCTGTGGAGGTGAGCAACAAGCCCCGCGGAGATCAGCCTCTCCAGCACAGAGCAAAGTGCCTCCCCTGCAGCCGGCGGGGCGGGATGCACAGCACACGCGAACCCAGCTTGCGCTGCATGTCTGAAACAATACGCTCAGCATTTCGGTTCTGCTTTTCTTATTTCTGGTTTCCATACCATTGCTAATAACGAGCTGCCAGATGGCAAATGAAAAGAGTGTGCTGTGTGACCTTCAGTTGCTGAAGCAGAATGAACTTGGGGGAATCCTGTCACTGACAGGCAAGCACATCGCCTAGGAGGTGCCAAAATGCTTGCGCTGCCAGAGCCTCTTAAGGTGGAGGAAAACTACTCATCTATCTGGACTGCTGGATTTCTGTGAGGCTGTGAAGAGGAGGAACGTAACTTAAACACAGTAAGGCGAGATCGTGAAAGCAAAAGTAGATTTCTTTCTGCAAAGTTGTAGGAAACCTGTGCCTGTGTTTTGGGAACACCCAAGACACACCTTTATATAAAGAAAAGGGGAAAGAACTAAAGTTCCCTCACTTCCTTGCTCAGAAAACATTCATTGTTTGGATAAGCCACTAAATTAACTTCAGCTGTAGAGAAAATGACTCATTAAAGAGAACAATCAAAAATTTCACTGGAGAGGGGGAGGAGGTAAGGAAGAACTTTAACCTTCCCCCTCTCCTGCCAAGTAAATGACACAGTAGTTTGAAAAAACAAACAGAATGCAATAACGCTTCTTAATAAATAAGGCTTAAAACAGAAAGCTACAGAGAACGGAGGTGAATAAAAAAAAGTCAAGCTAGAGATGATTCTGGTAGTTCTTGAAGCATGGTAATTCTCCAGCTGTACTCAAACTACATCTGGAACCGCTCCGTGGAGCAGCAGGAAGGCAGAGCTATCTTTCAGAGCTTACTTCCTACACGGATCGTAGCGTTAGAAGCTCATCACATAGTTAAAAGCCAGTTTTGTTCCTGCAATCATGCATCTGCTGGACAATGTGCATTCAGCTTTTATATCGCACCACGGGGGACAACACGCAAAAGACTTTTAATGAATGAACAACAATTTTCTTCCCCAGGCTCATCTGAGCTGCCACTACACCAGCAGGGAACGTTTCAGGGAGACTGACGCTTCCTTGTGTCTGTCAGTGACTTACCAAACCTCCTATAAAGAACTGGGGTCTGGGGGCAGAAGAGGGTCCCTGCCTGTTTCTCATGCGACCTCTGGAGTCACCCAGCAGGTCCGAATGACCGCTGTCTAAAGCAGTTACATTATCACTTTCACCTGAAAATGATTTCCGTGTACACAGGGCCTTATCTAAACTAGAAAGCCTGATTTGTCAGCAAGGCTTTTGGTTTTGGAGGAAAGGTTGGTTTGAGCTGATGACAAGCACAGACAGCTGTACCAGTATGGATGCTAAAAGCAGCAGTTCTGCTGGTGAAAGATGCCTTTTCTTATACACAGCTTACTATCTTTTTACCTGGACCAAAACAGGCCGTAATGGAAAAGGGTTTTCTCCATAGCATAAATACAGATATACCATGTCCGAGTCCTGTAAAGCAAAAGCTAATGAAGTGTTCTGCAGTCTCGATCATTCTGAACACTCACCATACAGCACTGCTATATTCTGTACGAGTCTTTCGCCTTTACCTGTTTCCTCAGACTGAATGCAAATGCTAAAATGTGACCCAGATCCACACGGCACGATTAACATCACAAGAGACATTTGCTAAAGGAATAAAAGCTGATGAGCTACTCTAACAAACACAGAAGTAAACAAGCTTGACTCAAGACAGATCAAATGCCTTCACCAATCTGCAGAAGAATTTTTGGAAAAGATGAAATACCCAAGGTAGGAGATAAATTAGACAGTGAATTACAGATCATTTTGTAGCACTTTAGAACTAACTCATTAGTAGAGCTAATTAAAATTAATGGAGACTTGCTATAAATTCAAACAAGAACAGCGTAGAAACAGCTTACAGAAGAAAAAAAGTTTAAAGAGACATATCCTAAAGGGAGGTGTATGATGCCCCAGCCCCCTCAGCTTTAGGCGGGCTGCAGCAATTTCCCTCAGCTGCAGATTCCTCCCCTTTCCCACCAAGACGAGAAGTATTTCATAGCACTCCTGCAAAAGGATCATGGTGCAGACATTCCTCCAAAATATGTTTACACAAACGTTACCAATATCTTACACCATTTTTTTCCTCTGACGATCCTTGGCACATCAACGCTTCCTACTACTGCAAGCACACAATGAAATCGGTGTAAGTAACTTCATTCATACCTATATTTAAAATTTTATAACAGCCTATCAAGCTAAGAGATTATGATTCATCCAAGCCATTAAAGCCCAATTACACTGACTGAAACGTGAGCTCCCAGCCCTATTCCAATTTCTCCTGCTCACTCTTTCCCTGTACCCCTCCTGCCTACACAACTTTGCCTTCTGTAACTTCGTGGAACACCTCTACACTCTTACCCTTCATCACACCGAAGCTCCATTTCTCTGTCCTTGTGGTTTGTCCTCCCCTCACACCGTCACAACCTCTTACCACGCCACGTGCCGTCTGCTCTCCTCCTCCAGATCACGCGAGGTCCTGTAACCAGGTCTCTGCGGTGGCTACGCTCTATTTCTGCTTGATCCTATCAGTTCAAATATATTTAATTATCATGTATGCACTGACACTTGACTTCACGGTGGATTAATTCAAATTAAAGTGATTAAAATAATCAAATTTAGATTAGCAAATGAGGAAACTTTATCTTTTTTATGTTCTTAATGGTCATTCTCAAAGAGCGATAACCAGTAAATCATGCTGATTTGCAATACAACCTTTTAATTTAGCATTTGGTGTAGTCTCTAGTTAGACAATCCCATTAGTGTATATTTATGCAGAGTCTTGATCAATAAAAATTAACGGCCAATGCAAGTCACCGTTTACTAGTTGGTTAAATTTCGTATTTATGACTCTTCAAGCTGTATTTGAATGAAAACAGGGATGAAACGTTAATAGCACGTTCTGCACTTAGTTATCAGTCAAGTAAAAACCAACAAAGCATCCTGAATACATAAAGAAGTTGCTTAACAAAATAAACTTTGCATTTAATTACAGTTTATGTTTTTAACGCCTCTTCCACAATTAGTGGATGAAACTGAATGGGCTAGGTTACTACAGACTCCCAAATTCCAGATTTTGTCAATGGTATTTTTGGTTGTTTTAAACGAAGCAACTGCAGAAAGGAAACCTTTTTTCCTGTCTTTTCAGTTTCAGCTGATCTCACTCAACTCTGAATAAACTACTCATGTAATCACACTGGCTGTATATTAAAATGAAAACAAAGTTCTCTGAGTGTCTACCGTAGCAGCTGCTGTTCTCAAAAATGAGTTTTTAGTGTTTGAAACCCGAATTCTGGATACTTCTTCAATCATGCTCGCTGCAGCAATAGCTTTGGTTTCCCTAAATAGTCAATAGTTACATTGAACGGGTCCGTCTTAGTTCAGCTAACATTAGTATATTAAAGCACATTTAGTTCCAAACCCAGTTTATTTTTCGGAAAACATTCCAGAAGTTATTCCAGCCCGAACCACCCTACTTTCTCAGCCTCAGCTTGCCTTTCTCTCCAGGGACGTGATACCACCACCTCAGGGTCAAAACAGAACCGGAGAGAAATGTAAATATTTATTCTCTTCCCGGAAAAGCACTCCACGGAGCGGAGGGAAAAAAGGGGATGCGCGCCCAGGGAATCGCATCGGGGTAACCCGAGAGCTTTGCTAAGCCGGCACCTTTCCGTGCAATCCCTCTGCTCTAAGGGGTAGTCCCTAGCTGAAAAGATGCAACCCCTTTTCCAGAGCCTCCCGCCCGAAGAAACACCTCCGGGTGGCCGGCGCGGGTGACACCGAGCCGTGCCAGCCCGGGCTGGCGTGCACCAGGCTCCGAAGACACAATAACATTCCTCTCGCTGGCTTCGAGCCCGGAGGCTAAAAGCACCAAATAACTATTCATTCTTCCATCTTGAGACACATTCCTAACCTAGTTCAAAGGCCTGAAAAAACATGCCCTAGCTACATGCCTGCACACCTCCAGAAGGGCTTTTCCCGTGCACCACAGCTTGCGAGGAAAGAAGTTTCACACCAAGAGGAATGAAACATTTACGAAAGTTTTGTTCCCGAACATTGTTTAAAGCATTCGAGGCTGAGCTGCATACAAGTTCCTCAGCTACTCCGGCCCATTTAAGAATGAAGTTTCACCGTTTACATGCTCAAGCACAGCGCTGGGAGAGGAAGGGAGCTGAGCGGGACCCGTCCCGCTTCCACCACCGCTCCTTTCCGCTCGGCATCGTCTGCCTCTGCCACCTCAAACTAAGATCGATGGAAACGCCACAGGGCTACACACCCCGATCAGGATGTCCAAGGACTTCCAGCACACTCAGCTCGTGTTCACCAGATGATTATATAAAGTCAACAAAATACAAGATTATTTCCAAAATACTGATGCTAGGACAAATGTTAACTTTCAATAAGAAAAATATTTACAGCTTTCAACCTACAGCTTCCTAAACAAACTAAATTCCTCTATACTTTTTATTTTGCCGTTTCTCAGAAAACCGCATTTAGTTATGTGCAAAACGGGAAAACATGAACAAGTTCCTAAATAATCAGCCAACCTAACTACAGTCACTGTTACTTGAATAGAATGAGTCAAGGCACAACTGCTGCAGATGCCCCAGGTCCTGGCCACATCTCCATGGCTGGTGCAGCTCCCTGACCTGTCACAGGCTCGCTCTGCTCCCCAAAAAATAAGGCAGAACGACACGGGCATCCCTGCACGCCGCCTGCCTCCCCCAAGGCAGAACAAAAGCAGCAGCAGGAGCAAAGGCCAAGGTGAGCCCACCCTTCTCCGCATAGCGAGCTGCTGAAATCTGCCCCAACATCTTGCAGGCCCACACCCAAGCCGCAGCAGCCAGCCGGCTTGTTGAGATTCCTCAGCCAAGGCAGAGGGAGAATTTCCTCTGGTTATGGTTGTTTCGGCACACCTGAGCTGTAAAATGCTAGGGTTTCCTTACCTCTGGTTCATTTTACGTCTGTGATCAAGCCATTAGCTATCTAGTACTCGTGCACTTCCCGTTGCTTTTAAGGACAATAAATATTTATTATTCTGAAGTTTAGTTGCCATTATTTAAAGAAATACTCAACTCTGCTCTGCATTGCAGAAAATCAAAAACGGACAAAGTGCTACAAACACCATAACCCAGCAAAGCAAGAAAGGCTGGTGCACTGTGCCTGTGCTTTGCAGTCAAAAAAGGGAAATACAGTAAGCATAGCAGGTCAAGGGAGGCATTTTTTTCACCTTTACCAAAGCAGTTCATACCTGCCCAAACCACATTCTGACCATCCTAAGGATTTCAACTGTCACTCATTTTCAGCAGATGAAAATTGTGTAGCTTGAACTATCACTGCAGGAAGATGAGCAGTGCTCACTCTTCACGTAGCCATTGCAGAGATCTTCATCCCCACAACGAGCAGCACATCACCTTGCGGACATCTGAGTCATTCTGAACCCTCCGAGCAAGCCTAGGTGCCACAGAATCACAGAAAGTCCTGAGCTGGAAGGGACCCACAAGGACCATCGAGTCCAACCCCTGACTCCACACAGGACCACCCCAAAACCAGGCCATGTGGCTGAGGGTGCTGCCCAAACGCTCCCTGAGCTCCAGCAGCTCAGTGCTGTGACCACCGAGGAGCCTGCTCAGTGTCCCACCACCTCTGGGTGCAGAACCTTTCCCTAACCCCCAGCCTGGCCCTCCCCGTCCCAGCTCCATGCCGTTCCCTCGGGTCCTGTCCCCAGAGAGCAGAGACCCCACCTCTTTCTGCAACCATGCAGCTGTGCTACCTGCACTGGTCTCTTCCATGAAACGCAACAATACTATGGAAGGAAACATCCTCAAGGATATATTCCAAAGTAGAAGGTTGCTTGTTCCTGTTCTCTAGGGGTAAAAAATATCTTTTCCAACATGTAACCTGTTCTTCAAAAGCAGGCGAGCTGTGCTGAAGATGAATTACCATCCAGTGCTTTAATCTAGCTATCTGCACTGACACGATCTGCTGTCACCAAGATGTCTTTCTGCATCTCGCATGCAGCGCAGAGAGCGGAAGCCGGGGTCCGAACTGAAGGAAGAGACAGCTCCAGCTCCCCGCCCCACTCCTCCGCGGTCACTCACAAACCGATCAGCAGCGGGACTCAAAGCAAGATATGCTGCAAGAGCAGCAAGGAACTCAGCCAATCTTCTACCTCAATCTACGCTCCAGGAGGTTCTTTCATCCTCTTGACGAAGACACGTGTCTAGACACTGCTTGAATGTGATGCGACTGCTGATTCCACACGTCCATTAGCTCGTGAGGAGGATGAAGGGGGCTTGGGGTTGGTTTGGTTGTTGGTTGTTGAAGATTTTTTTGGTTTGGCTTAGTCTCCTTCTCTTCAGGGAACTGCTCCGCTGAAGGGCAGCCCCCCTGCAGAGCCTAGGTCTGCGGTTGTTTGAGTGGCAAGGCCAGCTTAAGGACTTGCTGCCCCATAGGTGTGTTTTGGCAAACACCGTGCACCACACCAAAAGCCAGATCACTGAAAGGTGACAAGAATCAAGGCTGATGGATACTGCACGTTTTTCTTCAGATTCTGTATTTCAGAGAAAACTTGTCCAAGGCTTAGATGCCCTAGCAACTTACAAATATCCAACCTACACAGACTGGAAAACAAACAAACAAAAAATACACAGTAAATTAAGAGGAAGCTGTAGATGCTCCCACGCCGCTGCCTTCCTGCATTTACAACATGTATCATCAGACAGTTCAAATGCACACGCACACTTCAATGAGTGAAACACTCTTACAGCCTAATTCCTTTCCCCCTGAAGTGCATCTTACTTGAAAATTTAATAGGCTATTTTTTGCACATCCCCAGCTCCCAAATAAATGGAATGTTACAACAGCTGTCAAAACATACACAGGCAAATCTTCTGTGCTGCGGCACAGGAGTGGTGCACCTCATCACACGGTTCGGGCGGCTGGCAGCAGGTCGTTTAACTAGGCTCCTGAATTATTACAAACAGTTGAACACAAAAACTTTCACTGTCCCACCTGCCTGATCAAAAACTCCTCTGAAGAAAATACTGTTTGCAATTACCCAAGGTTAAATCTCTAATAATAGTCTTCAGAGAACATGACCTAGATGTGTCAAACATGATCAGAGAGATATATATCAAGACATCTTTTAGTTAGTTAAGAGCGCCAGACTTATTTAAATCTCCTTTATCTGTTCACACCTTGGCTTTTGTTGTATTTCTCAATATTTCTGTAAGTGGAGAATAAAGATGTTAAGCTTCAGAATCTTTTTTAAGTTACTGACATGTCTCCTTCATTACCTTTATCTCGTGAAGTCAGAATAACAACCATCGTGACCCCGTTTATCTAAAACACAGAGTGCTGTAAAAACAGAATGCCGCTACTCGCTTTTATGAATAGGCACTCTAATGTCTTACTGCGTATGGAAGGCCGAAAGCCAGCTCTTAGCATTCTGACAAATTGGGAATTTAGATACATTTGTTAATATTAATATATTTGCATTGCTGTTTTCACCACAAAATGAAAACCTCAAGATCTGCTGTAACAAGCCATAATATTTTTGCCATTTTAAATCTTCTTTCACATGATATTCTTTACGCTGAAGAGTTTTAAGGGAATCTATGCTTGCTAATCCAGAAGACAAGTCACAAAACACTAATGAACCTCATTTTAAATCAATTTATCATAACTGTCCAAGCAGTACAGTGTAAAGAAGAAAACAGTGCCGCGAAAGAAAGTCTGTGTGAATATAGCTCTCCTTTCACTACACGTTTTGTAGTAACAAGATTCCTTCACATGTTAAAAGTCACTCATTCTTATTTGCTTTGTACTTAACTCATACCCCTAGCTGCGGGTTACTGCTGTGGTTGTGACAGGGATGCTAGAAGACAAAGAACTCGGAAAGAAGAGCCTGAGGCAAATTCGGCTTACCTTACCAATGCTCATCATACTGTTAAGCCAGCAAACTGACCAAATAATACATAAAAATAAAATCTCATCACAAGTAAGGGGTACATATGCCTTCTAAATAACATCTACCAGTTATAAAAGGTGAAAATAAAAATACAGAAGTAAAAACACCTTCAAGAAACTGCAGCACCATGCTGAATGAGCACCTCTGGGATAAACTCATTGTATAGAGAGGCTTTCCGCCTTTCTCTCTACAGTTCCTCAAACGTTCACACACCACCACCCCAGTCCCCATCGGACCACGAGCACCCTGCCGCTTTCTCCACCCACATCATCCCCCAGATCTATTCCCCGCTCCCCACCCTCCCAGTTGCTAGAGCTGTTCCCCGGTCAGTGCCTCCAGTTCCCATCACCTCACGTCAGCGTCCCATCGTTTCTCTCCCAGCCACAGCAGGGGGCCCAGCAACAGCATCTCGCCCATTTCCCCTCCTACCTTTTACCTAATGGTTTTCAAAACTGTCCATCAAATGCAGTAACTAGTTTCCAGTGCTACTTGGAACAGAGATTAAATCCGGTGTCTAATGAGTTTTGGAAAAGTCTGTCTGTATTTCTCCCATATACACTAAAACACGTTTTTTTAAGTTTACTTTCAGTAGTGACTTTACTGAACCTCTGACAGTGGACACGTTCTGATCATTGTACAAGAGATTTTGGTATATAAACAAAAAAATCTTCACAAACAAGCTACTGCAAACTTACCGCAACTTGTCCACATGAACATTCAAGCACCCTTTCGTCAAGGCACTTGCATTTCTGCATCTATAGAGTCATGAAGAACTGCACGGTCCTAATGAATAGCAAACTTCAGCTCACATAAAGCACCCCTGAACCAACGCAACGTGCTGGGGGTGTCAGCCAGTCGGCATTCCTCCTCCCGAGCTGCCTGCTGCCTTTGTTCAGGGGCTGTAATTCCCCATTTATGAGTGTTACCTAAGGAAACACGACTCGCCACAGCTGCTAGTTACAAACGAGCATCCTCCTGGCCCTACAGCGTCCCGTTTCACTTGAACTGGTTTCTGAATGTGGTTTAAATTTGAAAACATGGACTAAATATGAAACCTATGGGCTGGAGAAGCCCAGATAGTACTTCATTATCTACTGCGTTGGTTTATAAATCGTACGGCTGCAATTTTTAAGCCAGGAAAACAAAAAAGAAAACTCTTAGGAAGCCTGTCATTAAAATCAAGGGAGGGAGGGAATAAATCAATACCAAAACGCAGTGTAGCTATATTAAAGGAACTGATCTACCGGCTCAATTATGAAAGAATGAAAAGGGAAAAAAAAAGAAACGCATTAATAATAAGCTTGTGGTCTTGTTAAGCAGGAGAACTGCAAATATGCAAGTATGTGGAGACAGAGGCTCAATTTTGGCAAATAATTAGGTATGGGGAAAACTGGTGTGCGCATACAGTAAGAAATCGACTGTTTTGTCTACAGAATGCCCATAGAGCATGGAAAACTTTCATAACGTACTGGTATTTGTGTTGGTGCTGACCCAAAACGAGGGAAACTTCTGTTCTTGCAGTTCTGGAAACAACCTCCCCCCAAAGCTTATTTTAATGCTACACGTCTTGTTTTGGCCATTGCTGCGTTTAAGTTGTTCCACCTTAAGCGTCTAGCTCAAGGAAGCAAAACCAACTATTGAAAGCTATTAAAAAATAAATAAAGTAAAAAGAGCAAGCAACGTGCCAACAAACCATTCCAGATATATCAGACACGAATCACCCGAGTTCTTTTCTGTTTACCATTACTTGTGTTTTCAGAAGCAAAATATACATTCGAGCTGTTTGCCTCAGCAGTGCTTTGCTTTAACCGGACGCGGACACGAGGCTGGGCACCTCACAGACGTCCTCGCCCCGTGTGCCGGTTCCCTCCAGCACCCAAACGCCCACCTCGCGCCGGGCAGAGGCATCATTAAAGCTGCGAGGGAGCCAAGTTACCACTTGCTCAGGCTGCACATATTCCATGCAGTGTTATTAGTGCTCACTTTCACAAGTTCTCAGACTCATCAACGGAATGGAAATGAGGCGGGGGAATAATGTCTTTGCTTTGAAGCTCTGGAGATCAAAGCCACGTACCTGGATTCATTCTGCCATCCTGCTTCAGCCTTTCCTGTTTCTCAAGAGCCAGCATCTAATGGTTTCCTTTTTGGAATATTTTTTGACTGTATTCTCTGAACACAAGCTATCAGCAGCTCATCTTCACACCCCTGCTAATTCTAGGAGGTTTCTCTTCTCACAGCAACTCCAAAAGCAGGTAAGAAGCACATCCGCGATATCTGCTCATCTGTGCATGCAAAGTCCTGAGCAGGAGGAAAATGCCTTACAGCAACACTGCTCCCCCCTCTCCCCAGCTACGGCCTCAGCCTCCTCACGTCACAGGCCGCTGTTCGCCAGCAGGATTTGGGCACTACTGCACGGAAGTCCACCTGTCATGGGATCCGAGCGCCAAGGAGCCACTGGCTGGGCTAGGCACACGCAGCAATATCCACTTCTCACACGTAGAGGGAAACGTGTGGGCAGAGGAGCTTGCAGGGCAGCTTGTAAACCACTGAACTTTGAAAAGGATGAGAGAAGAAAGGCGAGGGCAGGGCCGCTCGTTACAGCGCACCAGGAACATACAACAGGGAAAGCAATGGGATTTGAGGGGGAGTGCAGAGAAATGCTATGGATGGGAGAGATTTTTGTATTTTTTTTGTTATTATTTGCAAATCAATGATTATTTCACCTACTATCCTTAATGTTAGGAGAAACAAGTACCACCTGAACGAGGATAAACCCCTGCAGAATGTAATGCCTCAGCAGCTGGAGGTGGCAGGGATGGGGGACAGGACAGGGCAGCAAGGAAGTGAGGAGCGAGCTGGCTTGCAGCAAAGCAACAGCAATAATTTTACCCACTGGGAGCTGAATGGCAAACATGTGAGGTCCTTGCCTTGTAGTCTGGAACAACAGAAAATTCCAGAATGGGTAAAACAAGAGTTGTCCAGATAGTTTTGGCCTTTGCTGGGGAGGAGGGAAGGAAGACCGCTTTGTGGAAAGGGAGAAAAGAGAAAGTAAGGAAATAGCACGTGCGGTCCTTCTGCCACTTCTGGGATTAAAAGCCTTAAGTAACAACCCACAGCTACAGAAGACATGGAGAACAAAGAGAGGGCACTTAAAGCAGCCTTGCCCATCCCTTATTCCAACACCTGCAGCTTTGCCTCTCCCTCCCCAGGTCCTGATGTTCTCCCTTCTCTGCTGTACCTGCCAACGGCCCAAGTGCCTTCCCCTCGCTACTCCACGCTGCTCAGGCAGCACGAGGAGAAGCAGCACGAGGAGAAGCAGCACGAGGAGAAGC